>JH720315.1:100176-204251 GCA_000231825.2 Tetrahymena elliotti 4EA | reverse complement strand
GTGATAATGAAATTCTTTTTATTTCAAATGTAATCCACCAAGCAGTAATAGAAGTGAATGAATTAGGAACAGAAGCAGCAGCAGCTACAGCTGTCATTATGAGCAGAGGCATGGCTATGATAAGTGAAAGTCCTGAAGTTAATTGTAATAGACCTTTCTTATTCACAATTACACATATTCCATCTGGAACTATTCTATTTTTAGGAAGGATTACTGATCCTTCAAAATGAATAAATTAAAATTAATGAATAATTATTTACAATTTTTTTGTTACATTTTGTGAATTATTTTATTCATACAAAATTAGAAATTCTTTTATTTACTTTCTCATTCAATCAAATTAAAAAATTTAAATATGAAATATCTTAAATTATATAACATTATGCCTTATCAAAAAAAGGTTAAGCAAAATATTATTTATAAATTAACCTAAATTTTAATCAGTAAAAAATTCGCAACAAAAAAGCTAAACTAAAAATTAAATATTAATAATTGAACACATTAAATAAAAAATTAATAAAGTATTAATATTTAATTTTTAAAAATGATAAATTTTCAACTTTTTTTGTTATTTATGATAATTCATATTTAGTATTTGTAATAATATTCATTTAATTAATTGAACAAGGAAAATTAATAATAATTTGTTTAATTTGTAGGTAATCAAAATGAATCAAAATATATATTTTTGATTTTTGTATACAACTTTATTTAAGATAAAATATAATTCAAAGCAGCTTTATTACATGCTACATTGGTGTGTATACAGAGTGTTTGTTGCTATTTGTATTTTAACCTGATCCATTTTCAAATAGATCTACTAAAACTTTTGTTTTATCCATGTAAAATGAATGAGTTGCTATAATTTTTTCAAAAATTAATATGGAATAGAAGTATGAATTAATGGATTTCATTTATCTTTGTATTTATTTGGAGCAATCTAATTTTGTTAGAGTCGATTAAGTAATTAATCCGAATCTGAAAAACCTTTCAAATAAAATTTAGCTCCTACTCAATGGTGAGATTTGTATTTTAATACCATTTGGAAAAATTGGTGTTTCACTTAAGAATTGAACTATCATTTATTCAGATATCCTGAGTTTTTTAATATTTAAGAAGAATTAGCTTTTGCTGACTGAAATTATTTCATGTACATGGAAGAATCCTTTATCTACTTAAACTCTTACCAATCTAGATAGAAAACGAATTGAGTTCATAGCATTTAAAAATTAAGAATCATATTTCACAAGCATTTTTTCTTTGAGAGCTTTTTCTGTTTCAAGTTCATCTTCATCCATTAACTGCATTAAATCTTAAGATAATCTTATTTCTTCAAGTTCCTAAGACTCAAATTTATCCTTAGCTACTTAAAAGATAATAACGAATTGAATATTTTGGTTATTCAGGATATGAATAATAACACTATCAATAGTAAGATCCCCTTAATGAACTATCCATATGCTTCTGGAAATGTAAAAAGCAAATACGAATTTGATTACTACATAAATAGCAACGATAATCAATATTGCAGCATTTTAGTAAAGCAAAAAAGTCTATTTAAATGACTAAAAGACATCACTTGACTAGTCAGATATGAAACTTACTTCAGCTACAAATAAGATTATGCAAACATGAACACAAATATCTATTATTCCTGAGAAATTTAATGCATTCTTTATGTAATTTGGAATATCTAAATCCTTTTCTATTTGGAATGCCTTGAGTACACCAGTACTTCTAATAAAATTAAGAGTTCCATATTCATTCCAGTTTAGTGAGAAATTCAAAAATTTTTTCAATAATTCTATGACTATTTAGTAAGAAACGCCATAAAGCACAACACAAATACCAAAAAATCTATCACTCATCTAAACTTAAATAGTATACAGATTATATAAGCAAAGTTAATAACCAAAAGGATTCATAAGTAATGAAAAAAATCTAAATTTATTTAAGGCATAGTTAAGCTCTTCAGAAGAATTATCTACACTCAATTAGTAAAGACAAAATGAGTATGCTAAAACAGTGATGTTGCTTATTATAGTGAAATCCATAACTGCTGGTCGAAGCCAACCATACTGCTTATAGTCTTTCTCTATTAGTTAGTAACCAAAATAAAACCACATTTATAAATACACTATAGGAATAATGCTTAAATAAAATTTAGCAATGAAAAATGTACAGATATCTCTAACTTTTTTTTGCTTGCTTAAATAAAGAAATCCCAAATTCAATATATCTGTCAAGACAAGACGCTCAGGGTTCTCATATCCCATTCTTCTAAGAAAAAAGAGTAAAATCATCTTCTCCAAAACATAAAAAGTAGTAAAATAGATAAAATAAAAGTAATGTCTATTTAGTAGTTAAAGTATTGCCACTAGAACATTCAATGCAGATACAAAATAATACAAAACGCAAAAGAAAATAGACATTTTTCTAAACAAATCCTCTCTCAACTCCTTATTATACATCGTCATTTTGCTAGATTTTATTGCTTGATAAATAATATACAGAAATCCTTTTTGAATTGTAAAAGTTATTATAATTTATTTACACTGCTACTTTCTCTAATTTTAAATTAATTCAAAAAAATTTTGCTTATTAATATTTCTGAATCAAAAAATCCAATTAAAATCCCTAAATAAAAAAAAATTCAACTATTTCCAAACTAATTTGTACTAAAAATATCTCTCTACAAATTTACAAATTTATTTTAAAATTATTTTTATTCATTTTCAAAAATACTTTAAAAAAAATTATCAATTATTTAGAATATTCTTCAATATAATATTCAAATTTAATCTTTCATAATTCAGTTTAATCACCAAATTTAAAAGGAAATTTTTTTATTGTAAATCCTCAATATTAAATTATATAATTACAAAAATAATTTTTTCATTTAATTATTATATAACTAGAGAAAACATTTTAATTGAAATATTTTGTTTTTTCAAAAAAGATCAAATACATTTTATTTTAATTATTTTGCATTAAAAATGGAAAAAATAATAAATATTTTAAGCAATTAATTAGTTTTTCAAAATTTTAGATTAAATTATTATTAGAGGAAATAAATTAAAAATAAAATTATTTACTAAAAAAATGATAATTGTGAATAAAATAAGTAGAAGCAAACTGCAAAAAAAGTATTCGTTAAGTTTCACATGGAGAATAAAAAGCAATTGATAAGAAGATTACAAAGAATCAATTTACTTTCATTTATTAATAACAAATGAGTGTTTCTTTATAAAATAAGAATACATTAAATAATAAAGATGTTTATTTATTATTAGTGAATAAATAATGTGAGTGTTTGTTTGCTTGTTTAATATTTTTTTTGATTAATTTAGAAAGAATAATGCGAAGCAATAAATTAAGGGTAAAATTAAAATAGTAGAAAGTAAATTAAATAATAGAAGCAAAGATTTATAATTAATTGTTTGAATAATCAAAATTTATCATTATAAAAATAGATAAGATTTTGTTTAATCAATATAGTAAATAGCCCTATATTAATATATCATAAAGCTTAATCAAAATCAAAGTTAATAAAAATGCCTAGAAAAGAGAAGAAGGGAAAGACAAGAAAAGATGTCCATTATTATATGGCTAAGGAATACGGTTACCGTTCTAGAGCCTGTTTCAAATTGATTTAAATTAATAAAAAATATGGATTTTTAGAAAAGGCTGATGCCGTTATTGATCTTTGTGCTGCTCCAGGTGGTTGGTAAGCTTTCATTTCATCTATCTCTCATTATAAAATGGATTTTAAAATTAATACAAAGACATTAATTTATTTAAATCATTTTTTAATTATTTAGGTTATAAGTCGCTGCTAAATTTTGTCCAGTTACATGTACTAAAATAGGTCTCGATCTAGTCCCCATTAAACCCATTCCAGGAGTTAAAACATATGTTTAAGATATTACTGCCCCTTAAACCTATCAATTGGTAATTACAAATTTCAGATTAATATTTAAATAGTTTTAGCAGTTTAAGAAGAATTATCGACTACTTAGTAAAGCCTTTTCTTGCTACAATAATGGCTGAATTATTTAGAAATTAAAATATTGAATTTTCATTTGATTAAATGTATTTTTTTATAATAATTAGCTTAAAAGAGAATTAAAGGGAGGTAAAGCAGATGTTGTTCTTAATGATGGTGCTCCTAACGTTGGTGCTAACTGGTAAAAGGATGCTTTCAATTAAATCGAACTTACATTGTCTGCTCTTAAACTTGCAGTTAACTTTTTAAGAAAAGGAGGTACTTTCGTTACTAAAGTTTTTAGATCCAAAGATTACAATGCTCTTATTTGGGTTTGCAACAAGTTCTTTAGAAAGATAGAAGCAAATAAACCAAAGGCTTCTCGTTTTACTTCAGCTGAAATTTTCATTGTATGTACTGACTTTATTGATCCTGATTTTATTGATGACAAGCTTTTCGATGCTAAGTATATCTTCAAGGTAATTAAATTTATTTTAGAGTGTTGGATAAGAAAGACAAAGAAAGCAGTAGAAATATTTTTGAACTTATCTTATCCTACTTTTATTTATAATTTTGATTAATTTATCAAATAGCAAGCAAGCATAAAAGCAAATCATAAATAAATATTTTTAACTTAAATAGGATACTGAAGATGATTATTATACTTCACAAGTTGAACATGAAGTTAATTCAATTGATAAAATTATGGCAAAAAGAAGAAAAAGAGTTGGTTATGGTGATAATGTCAAATAAACTGTTTTCTAACCAATTACTTTTGAAGAATTCGTTAATATTGATAATCCATTTGCTGTTTTCTTAACTCATAACGCTATATCCTTGCCTAAAGACTAGCAAGAAAAATATTTACCAATGACAGAACCTCCTAAAGATTGGGAAACTATTTGTGAAGATATTTTAGTTATTGGTAAAAGAGAAATTGCTTAACTCATTAAATGGAGAAATAAAATTCTACATACCCAAAGAAAAAGCAAAGAATAAGAGAAGAAAAATAAATTAAAATCTATCTCAGAAGATAATCAATAAGATGCTGAAGATTCTGAAGATAAATCAGATGATATGGATGTTGAAGAACATGAAGAAGATTGGGAAGATGAAAAGGGTGATAGTGAAGACGAAGAAGAGGAAGATGATGAAGATGAGGAAGAAGATGAATCAGAAGCTGATGATGAATAGGAAGATGAAGATGAAGAAAAAGAGAATTTAGAAAATGTTGATGATTAACTTGCAAAGGAAATCAGAGAAGATTAAAAGAAATAATTAAAGAAATAAAGAAAATAAAAGGAAAAATTATTAAAAGGTATTGCTAAAAAGGCTATTGGTGTAGAATTTGCTAATGATATTGTAGATGAAGAATTGTACAATATGAATCAACATAAGGGAGTTATGGATTTGGAATATGAAGAAATTTCAGATGAAGATCAAAAGAAAAAAGAGAAAATAGTAAATATGATTTTATTAATAATAAGGAAAATCTAAAATTAAATTTAATATTTTAAAAGCCTAATAAGATTTCATTCAAGAATAACAAAGAATTAGAATAAAATTTAGAAGCTATGTATGAATAAAAGTAATTGAGATAATAAATTTCTAAGAAGAAGAAAGCTAATAAGGTAATTAATTTTATTGATTTAATAAATTCATTCAAGCAAGAAAAATAATTTATTGTTTTTATTTTATAGGATGAGGCATAATTGGATGACAGCAAAATTTAGGTTTAATCTCTTAATGAAAATAAATTCAAGAATCCTCATCTTAAAGAAAATGAAGAAATGCTTGAAAGTGGTATTAAGAGAAGAAAATGGTTCGATAAGGGTGTATTCAATGATGATTTTTCTGATGATTCAAGTGTAGAAAGTGAAGATGCTGGAGAATTAGATGTCCCTGAAGATTCTGAAATCGATAATGATTCTATTTATGATGAAGAAGATAAAAATAAGAATAAAGGTTTTATTAATCCTTTGAAAAAGTCTCATTTATCTTCAAGATTAAATGGAGATGATGACGAAGATGAAGAATTTAACTTTGGAAGTGAAGACGAGCAAGAAGATGAATAAGATGATGGATATGTTGATATGTATGATGACAGCATTTATATTGGAAAAAGACCAAAGAGCGCTCATGATGATATTGATCCAAATGAGAAAGTACCTGGAGAACTTTCAGATGATGATGCATATATAATTTAAGTAAATCATTAAATATTTTTAAATTATCAGTTAAAATTTACTCTAATTTTAGGTTCCAAAATCTGATATGGAAAAAAGAAGAAGAGCTATGAAGAGAGCTGAAAAGAAAAAATTGAAAAAGGAAGAAGACCCTCAAGTTAAAGATGATGGTTTTGAAATTGTTCCTAAATAAGAAGATTATGATATTGAGAATTTAGCTGAAACTTTAGCTTTAGCAAAGAAAATGTAAAGAAAAAGAGCTAGAGAAGACATTATTGACTCTACTTACTCTCGTTATGCATTTGAAGACCAAGATAATCTTCCTACTTGGTTTATTGAAGACGAAAAGCAACACAACTTTAAGCATCTTCCTATCACAAAAGAAGAAATATAAGCTGAAAAGGAAAGATTAATGGCTATTAATAGAAGAGCTCCTAAAAAGGTAAATTGCTTATTTGTCATTTAGTCAATAATCATAAAAGTTACAGCAAAATAAGATATTGATAATAAAAACCTCTTTTTTATTACGATTATGAAATTGTTTGTTCAATAAACGCGAAAAACTAAATTTAATAATAAAAAAATAGATTATAGAAGCTAAGATCAGAAACTATAAAAGAATGGAAAAGAAGATGAAGAGGGCCAAGAATAAAGCTAACTAAATTATGGAAACTGAAGGTATTTCTGAATAAATGAAAATTAAACAAGTAAAGAGTCTCTATGCTAAAGAAAAGAAAGGATTAAAGTAAGAAAAGAAATATATTGTTGGTAAAAAGGGAGTTGCACCTGGTAAAAATTCCAGATTTGTTAAGCATGTTGATAATAGATTAAAAAAAGACAGAAAGGCTCTCTCCAGATTATATACAAATAAAGGGTCTAGAAAGAGACAAATTAAGCGTCATAAAGGAAAGAAACAAAAAAGTTGATCAATAGAAAAATAAATAAATAATTAATAATAAATAGTTTGTTATTTTAGAAATTCCTGTATACATTTCCAGTATATACTCTTTCAAAATTATTTCATTTAGATTAATTCATTACTTTACTATTTTCAGCACTTTTTCTTAAAAAGCTAATCTATTTATTTCAATCAGCTTTTTTTTGTGGTGGATTTACCAATTTATCATCATATTAAATTTCATCAGATTTAATGAACTATTATATATAGTACTAATCACATACATTTTCAAAAATTTTTTCTTTTTTTAAGTTTTATTTCTTAACTATTTTCATCAAAAAAATTTTTTGATTTGGACTGAAAACATTTAGAGGGTTGATGTTTTTTGAATCATATATATAAAACTGAACAATTTAAACAGGGTTTTTTTAGATAACTATTCTTAAGTAAAAGAATTAATCAATTTAAAATGAAATAAAAAAGTAGTACTTAAATAAAAATTTTTTTAAATGTAGAGTGATAAGTTGATTGAGGTTTTATTTTAACTAAATTAATGGATAGATTTTTAAAAAGCTTGTTAACTCTAATTGAGTAATTTTTTGTTTCCAGATTTATTCTAAATTTTTTTTAAAAAAAATAGTACAAAAAAAGAAAAATCACTTTTTTACATTTGAAAAAAATTAATAACAACAGAATTTCTTCAATTTTATTGAAATAAAAGCATACTCTTTTGTTTAATATTTATTGGTAAGTCAATTCATAAAAAATATTATGCAGATGAATTAGTAACATTTTAGAGACTTAAGTAAAAAGCTGTAGTATCATTCAAATAAGAAATCATTGAAAGAAAAATCCATTAAAAAAAGAATAAACTCTTAAGAGATTTAAAAAAACTCAAACTATTTTATAGTCTAAAGTAATAAGATAAATAATTTGACTTAAAGTAATTAGACTTCAAGTGTTTATGATTTAACTTTAAGAAAAAAATACAAAGTAAACTTACAAGAAAGAAATCAAGCATCTTAGTCTTAACTTTAAAATTTAAATTCCCATCAAAATCATTTGATTGATGATGATTAAATGAAAACAGAGATTTCAAATGATAATTAATCAATAGCATAATATTTCGAGACTGATCAAGATTAATTACCAATTACAATTTTAGAAATAAGGCCTTTAACTGAAACTAAAATAAAAGAAAAAACAAAATCATTAAAATAGACGTTCAAGAGTTTACTTCTTTTGATTTAGATTTTTTTGAAATTGTTTCTATTAATATTCAATAAACTAAAAAACATTACTTAAATGGTATTTGTTTATTTTAAAAAAAAGAATAAAATCAATACAATTAAAAAAGATGAGTTATTTAATGAATTATAATACTACAAGTTACCAGAAGAAGGAATAATACTTGAAAACACTGAATAAATATAGAGTATCCAAAACAAAGATCCACTTATTTGCTAGAAATTAAAAGGAGATTTAAAAGAAATTGAATAATTTTAATTTGAAAATAATTGGTGGGATAAATCATTTTTCTTTGAAATCAACTAAAACATTCCAAAAGAGCCTTTTGAATTAAATGAGAGAGAGTTCAACAGTATCTTCGACAAGCTAAAAGAAAAAAATTATTATTTGTTAAAATATCTAGCCAAAGGAGGAGAAGGTTTAGTTTTCAACGGATATAAATTAACTGAAGGTAAGTATGTCTCTCTAGCATTCAAAATATATCAATCAAAAGATGGAATATCATACCAAAGTGAGGTAGATATGATGAAATTATTTGAAAAAACAATTAATGTTGTTTAAATATTTGATTTCATAAATATCTCTGAAAATATTTCTATATTCGTTTTAGAATTGTGCCATAAAAGCTTACATGATGAATTAAAAAAAAATAAAAAAGATTTTACCTTAATGAAATTATTTAAAATAATTTTTGATTTGATTGATGGATTAATTGAGCTTTAAATTTATAATATTTTGCACCTTGATATTAAACCTTCAAATATTTTAATTAATAATTAAGGAAATTATGTTTATGCAGACTTTGGTCTTTCTGTGCTCAAAAAAAAAGATGAAAAAATTAAATGTAAAGGATATACCAAAGACTTTAGTCCAAAAGAATTAATTAATACTTCTGAAAATTCATTAGTTGGTTATAAAACAGATGTATTTTCTTGTGGAGAAACAATAAAATGTATTATAAAAGTATTTAATGAATATTCAGATAGCACATTTTGTAAAGAAATTTCTGATGAAATTTTTAAAATCGCTAATGAAAATATGATAAATGTAGAAATTGAAAAAAGACTTAATTGCTTTGATTTACACAAAAAATTTATAGACTTATTAATTGATGCTGATTTGATCTCCTTTATGCACCTTTATCTTGAGAAGATCCCTAAAATTTTGAAACTTTCACCTTATGACAAAAATAAAAACTCTAATTTCTTCTTAGGTACTGAGCTATATTTTCATTAGGTCATTTTGAAAATTAAAAAGTAAAAAGTTTATTCTAATTTAAAAGAAAATAATTAAATATTTTCACATTTATCAAAAATTAGCAGTTTCAATTCACATTTTTTTAAAGATACCCATCAAAAATAACCTAAAAGATACAATAACTCTAAAAAAGTGTGTGACCACCTTTTAATTTATTAAAAAAATCATAAATAAAAACTGCCTTACAAGAAATAATTTCCATTCTAAATTCACAAGAAATTGAAGAGTTGATCAATTAATTACATCAAATCTGAATATTTTTAAAACTAAAAATCCTCATTTAAAGAAATTAAACTTTTGAATTTAAAATCATTATAAAATTCTCTATATTTTTCTATTGATTTAAATTAATTTTTTAAATTAAATAAAGGCACTTATATGAAGGAAACAATCCAGAAATTGCTATGGCAATGAATAATGTAGGTTTATGCTACAAAAATCTTGGAGAAAATAAAAAATCTATGCTTTATCTCTAAGAGTCTCTTGAGATGAGGAGATAGCTCTATTAATCTAGTTATCCTAAACACCCAGAATTAGCAAGGTCATATAATAATGTTGGAATATGCTATTAAAACCTTTAAAACAATAATAGAGCTTTGATTTATTTAAATAAATCTCTAACCATAAGAAAGTAGATAGCTAATGGAGGTCATGCAGATATAGCTAAATCTTTAAATAATTTGGCTTTATGTCATTTGAGTATGAATTAAAATGAAGAAGCTTAAAATTTTTTAAAATAATCTTTAGAGATTAAGAGAAAAGAACATATAGAGGAACATCCATGTGTTGCAACTACATAAAATAACATAGGTTCTTGTCTATTTAAGATGAATAAATTTGAAGAAGCCTTAGAATACTAATTAAAAACATTAAAAACTTATTAAAATTCATACATAAAAAATCCAAATCATATTGATATTGGTACTACATAAAATAATATTGGATTATGCTATTTAAATATCAACTAAATTGAAAATGCACTTTTACATTTTTAGGATTCCTTAAAGATATATGAATCTATTTACCAAAAGAATCACATTCAAATAGCAAACATTTTATATAATATCAGCTTATGCTACTAAACAAAAGGTGAAGATTAATAAGCTATCCAATATCTAGAAAAAAGTTTTGAAATAATTGTATAAAATAAATTTTTGAATAAATAATCTGCAATACTGCTTAATGAGTTTGGCTTATACAATTTTCATTTGGCATAAAAACATAAATCTTTAGAATATTTTTAAAAATCTTTCAAATTTCTCTTAAATTCTTTAGAGTAAATAAAAAAATTGAAGAATCTTGAAACTAATATTATTACCACTTCCTAAAGTAATATTCTATTTGTATATGAAACTCTTCAAGATTATTAAATTGCACTTTAATACGATTAAGAAAATCAAGTAATTAGAAAATCAAATTATGAAAAGACTACCCTTAAATCAGTTAGGTAATAACTAAAATAACTAACGAGCGTTAAGAGAATATTGCAAAATATGTAAAAACATATTAAAGAATAATTCCAAATTTGATCAAATGTTAATCATACTTTTAATATGATAATATCTATTCATTAAATAATTCCAAATTCTGATCATATTTTTGTCACTTAGCTTAGCTTTGCTTTATATATATAGTTACTAGTGTGTTGTTAGTATTTATGATTCAATTTTTCATTTTATTTTAATTTCAAAATAAATGTCACTTAATATCAAAAGTATTTTATTTAAAAATATCTATAAAATAAAAGAATAAAACAAAATATTTAATTTTGATTTCTTCCCTCTTCTTTGGGGAGTGTTTTCCTAGTGATTATATAAAATAATTCTATCTCAAATATTATTTTTAAATTTCTACTTTCTATTTTTCATGAAAAATAAATTAAGTTGTGACCCCCTTGCCCCTAGAAATATTTTATTTTTATAATAATAAATGAGCAAATGAATAAGAAATATAAAGAAAGCTGAAAAAAAAAAATTTAAATATGCTTTTAGAATGAGCTTATTCTAAAATTATTTTTTACTTAATTATGATAATAATGAATAGATATTTTGATGTTTATTAAAAAAAGAAAGAAGAAAAATGAATAAATTACATGAGAAATATTAATTAGATTAAATTATGTGTTTGTAAGTATGTATCTATCAAATAATTTAATTATAATAAAGATTTCGCTAATAATTATTCACATTTACATTTATTTATAAACAGATAAAGATAATTATAATAATAAATCAATCAGTCAATTATGGTAATTTATTATTACTCATTATGAGGTTAAAATCAGCATTTTTAATATTACAAAATTAAATTAGAGTTCAATAGTTTAAAAAGAATAAATCGATTTACAAGAATGTATTTCCTCAATTGATTTTAGTCCTTCTGGAGAATATGTTGCAGTAGGTTTGATTGATGAGAGTGTTAAAGTTTGGTAATCCAATTTATTTAATAGACAACTATGGATTTATCTTTTTAAAGAAATGAAAACGGTATTAATGCATTTTACACTAAAAATTAGGAAAGCTGATTTCTCACAAGACATCTCTAAGCAAAAGTTATATAATTTTGATGGTCATATGATGGGTGTAGTAGATATTAAGTTTAATTCCAGTGGAAACAGTAATTTAATGATTTATTAAATCATCAAATGAGCATCCTTCATAAGGATTTTTTCTCTTTATTCAATAGGAATTGCAGTAAGTTCATTAGATTCAATGATTAGAGTATGGAATGTAGATGATGGAGAAAAGGTTTGTGAATTATAATGCAATCCAAGTAATTTATTTATATATTTAATAGTCATTCTAATTTATGTATATTTCATTTAGTGGAAAACTGGAAACTAGCATTTAGAGATGCAAATACTCTTCTTACCGCTGGTGAATAAGGCAGAGTCTCTGAATACAACATAAATTCTAAGTCATTAATTATCACTCACTAAACAAGAGATATATTTGCAACCTCCATTGCTTCAGTAATAAAAATATCTAAATTAAATATCTACTTTATCAGCAATAATTTGAACAAGAGATACAATATAAAAATATCTTTCAAAGTTTTTTATTTCTTTTAAATCAATCAAAATAAAAATATTTTATTTTTTGTAAAAAATACTTTTACATAAAAATTGATAATTAATTAAAAGAAATTAGATTAAAATTATTTATTTATGAGATTGTCCCCTAATTAATTTATTTATTATTATAAAGTCTAAAGATAATAGCAAGTTTGTTGCAGTTGGTAATAATGATGGTTAACTTTTTATTATTGATTACAAAAACAATAAGCATATTACAACTTCTAATTTCCATGATAAGAAAATCAGATCTATTTGCTTTTCTAATGATGATATGAAATTACTTACTGCATCAGATGATGGTTCTGCTAAACTCATTGATCTTACTAAAAATGAAGCTATATTTACTTTTAATGGACACGTTGGAAATGTCAACTGTGTTGATTACTGCCCAATCGATGAAAAATTATTTGTTACTTGGTAAAAAAAAATATACAATTAATTAAATTTCATTAACATAGATATTTTATTAGCACAGAGCTGCCAGAAAACAAAAGTATTAAATAAAAAGTAGTTAGTAAGAATTAAGCATATAATTACAAACAAATATTAAGAAAAAATTTGTGGGAATTAGAAATAAAATAAAAAGTATTTTATTTTCCTCAAGTTAAAAAAAATAATATTTGGGTTTGAAATAAAAATTGTTAATTTTATTGAATAAAGAAGAAATTCGATTTTTAGATATCTTCAAATAAATGTAATAATATATGCAATTGAGAAAAAAATTATTTTTACATTAAGAAATAGAGTGAATTAATTACTTTTTAATTGTATTAAACTAAAAATAGAATAATTGTTTTCTAAAAAAATATATAATTTTAATTTAAAATAAAAGTTCTTATGATTAGACTGTAAAAGTTTGGGATATAAATAAAAAGAGTTGTATTGAAACTATCAAATTCCATTAAGACAATGTTTGGGCTGCTAAATTCCATCCTACTAAAAAGATTATTGGTTCTGGTAATTAATTCTTATTTCTTTTATTTCCAATTATATTTTTTAATAATTCTAAATATTTTTATAATTTAAAATAGTTTCTGATGATGGTTTGTTGGCTTTCCATGAACTTAAATGATAAAATTATATTTTAAGAATTTCAGGAGTCATTTTTATGACAATTTTAGAATTAAATAAATAATTAGGTTAAAATTTTATGCATTCATGTAAGTATGATTTATTTATAAAAGTAAACTTTGATAAATTAATGCAAAAGTTAATAAATATTCTTCTACTTATATATTTTGATAACTATAGCATCTCGCATTTAATTAAGAAAGAATATATTATAAATAACTTAATCTTTCTTATTAAATATTTTTACACGCTATTCAGTCTTTTCACTTCTTTTATGATTCTCAATGTTTAATTATTTAATTAGTTGCTCAGTTTAAAGAATTTCTATTCATGTTTAACTAAAAAATAAGGATTTTCTTTGCAAACAAAATGATGCATGTCTAAGATTTTTGTTTGGCTATTTAATTTATCTTTTTATGCATATATTTGATCATATATTTATATTATTCTTCTATTTCTTTAAAGAATTTATTAAATTATTTCTTGTGTTAGATGGTTAGTTTGCATGAATAAATGAGCTAGTTAGTTAGTGAATGAATGAATGTTTCTTTATTTTTAATTTAAAATTAAAAGTGATGGAAACAAAATATAGATATATTGAATTAATAATTAAATAATAATTTAGTGAAATTAAAAATAAGAAAAAAGATTTGTTTTTAGATAGATAGAATTAATTAATAGTTCTTAGTAAATTTAAAATAGTAAAGCAATTAATCCAGATATAAAAATGGCTGAATCTAGAAAAAAGGAGTGCGTTCTTTGTTATGACCAGATTTAATACATTGGTTTAGGTTAGTGCAATCACAAGGAAATGTGTTATAAATGTCACTATAAGATGAGAACATTTACTTAGAATATTTCATGTCCTTTGTGCAATGTAAATTCCTGCTCCTTTTTTTTTCCTACTTACTTATCAAAATAAAATTAGTTTTCTTTGATCGATTTTTATTTCTCATATAAAATAGAGTTTGAATACAGATTTGATCATTACTGACGATTTTAATGCTGACTTTAATGAATTCGAGTTAGAGGGTTTAGATGTTTTTGATGTAAATATTAATTATGTCTAAAGCAAAATATCTAATTAACATTATACATACAAAAATAGGAAAAAGCTGGTATTTATGCAACAACTGATTAGATTTATGAAGATTTGAAAAAGGTAAACCTTTATTATTAATTAAAACTAAATCTAAATGGTATTTTATTTAAAATAAACAGCTTGTTGAAATTAAGTGCTTCGCATAAGGATGTAAGGAAGAAAATAACACATTTTAGAGTCTTGCAAATTTAAAAAAACATTTGAAGGAAAAGCATTAACGTTATTTATGGTAAAATTAACTTAAATAGCAACGAATAAAATATAATTTTTTTTAACATCTTTTAAAAAAAGTGATATTTGCTTAGATTACAAGACCTGTGTTTTGTCAGAATAGAGATTATACACACAACCTGGCTTAGAGAAACATACTAAAAAAGGAGATTTTGATGAAGATGGAAATGTTTATTTCTTCCATCCTGAATGCAAAGTAAAAAAATACTATTTTGTTTTGCTGAAATTCATTTTTTATCAATAAAAAAGTTTTGCTTGAAACAATTTTATGATGAAGAAGCTATCGTTAAGCATATGCCTGACCACTTCACATGCCACGTTTGTGGTCCAGAATATAAATACGTTTATTATAAGAACTACTCAACTTTAGAAAAGCATTTTAGAATGTCTCACTATCTTTGTGAAGACTAATCATGCAGAAGCAATTCATTCATAGTTTTTAAAACAGCCCCTGAATTAGAAATGCACAACTGCAAGGTTCATAACTAAAATAACTCTAAAAAGCATACTGCTAAGTAAGCAAAATTTAATAAAATAAAAAAAATTACCTATTTTAATTTTAATTTTAACTAGTCAAATTAATCTTACAACTATGACTGGCTTTGATTTCGGAAACGGCTCAGAAATTAAAAGACAAGGAAAGGATGATCTTATTAAAGACAAAGAAGGTCTTGATTTTGAATCTCAATTCCTTTCTTTAAGAAAAACCAAAATGAAAAATACTTAAGTTGATGCCCATGAAGATGAACCTATTGACTATAGAGATTTTTATTGTCAAAAATATGATGAAAAATATATAAAGGAAGAAACTGACATCCTTTAGCAATACTATGAAGAAAATTATGGTGAATAAAAATCCTAAAGAGGTGGAAGAAATAACAATAGATCCAAAAACAATACTAATAGCAAAAGAAAATCATCGTAATCTTTTTATACTGCAATTCATTTTTCATTATTATTCTTTTATACCCACCACCTCACTCTCAAATTTTCTTGTTTGAGAAAATTTGTGAGAAGATGTTTAAAAAGCTATGAAATTAATTAAATTGTAAAAAACTAAGGTACATTTTTTAATATATTTTAAATAATTATAGAACAAAAAGTGATGAAGTATTTTAAGAGGATATTCCACTTTTAAGATACCATTAAATCCATAACATAAATGATGATTTATTATTAGGAAAACTTGGATTTGTTTTAGATTAAGACAAATATGATGATATTGAATTATCAAAGAGCTTTATGTAAAAGAAAAAATTATCAGCTAAAGAATTTTATGCCAAGTTTGAAGGATATGTAGGAAAAGGAATAGCTTTAAGATTACTTCCAGTCTTGGCAGCAAGTTTGAATTAAAAGTACGAAGCTCTTTAAAAGGAATTAGATGATGTTTATATGTCTTAAATTAAATAATTGCCTACTAAAGTAATTCTAAATAAGAAGACACAATTATGAATATTAATCACATTTTTATAAAATAATTTAGCATTAAAATTTGATTAATACCTCTTCAACATATAAAGAATTCTTCTCTAAATTTAGAACATTTATTGAAGATTAACTTTCATCTCGTATCAAAAGCAGCAAACTTAAATTAAACTTAAAAGATTTAAAAATGGATAGATCTAGAAGATTCTAGCTCATTGAAATTTTAAGAAGAGTTAAAACCAAAGAAATGGCCAAGCTTAAATTTATCTCTAACTTTGGTGTCTCAGTCGATGTCAATTCTATGATTTTAAGAAAAGTTTTCTTTTCAGATTTCAAAAAGGTTCATGATCTCTTAGATACTATTCCCAACCATGAAATACTTCATCTCTACGTCTATGTGTAACGAAAACAATTGCTTATTTATTGATTTTATTTAGTTTTTCAATAGCTAAAAGTTGATTTTTAAAGAATTTAATCAAATATTTAAAATATTTAATAGGAGTTATTGTGATGATCTATTGAATGGAAAAGATATTCAAAAGGATAGATAATAAATATCAGTTAATATGTTGAAAGATTATTTCAATAGTCACCCAGACATATATAACTAATTCTATCCTAAGGGAGAAAATGTAGATGAAGAATATTAGGAAGAAGAATAAAAATCATAAATAGGTATAATTTAAAAGACAAGTGTTATATCTAAGTCTGGTGGCTAATCCAAGGCACAATAAATTGATACTTAGGATATTTATGAATTCCCATCTATGAATCCTTAATAAAAGAAGGTTGTTCCTGCTTCCTAGGTTAAACCAGAGCCTACTTTACCAGTGGAAAAACCTAAAAATGAAAAAGAAGTATAAAAAAAACTAAATGTAATGAATAATTGGGAAAAAGCTAATGAAAATCCTTTCCTTTATGAATCCCAAGACACTAAAATTAGAGTTACTTAAGTTTTAAAAGAAGAGTTCCCAACTTTAGGTGGAGGAAAACCTTTGTAACCATTCACTGTTCCTAAAAGTAATTTAATATTTAAAATTAGCAAATAAATAAATAAATTCTATTTTATTAAAATAAGAAAAATAACCAACATTATTTACTGAAGAAGAGAAGCCTTAACCCAAATAACAATAACAAAATAATAAAAATAACCCTGCTAAATAAGATTCTAATTAGTGGAATGGTCCTGGTAGTGAAGATGTTGATGTGCATGACATTTCTAACTTAAAAGTTGTAGGAGTAAAGAAGAAAAGTAAAAAAGGAGGAGTTTAAGTATCTCTTGCAGGTTACTTTAAATGAGATAATTTTAAAATATAAATTTTAATAAAAAAGATATTTATGAATGAACACTAAATGTCTAAAAATAAATAGTAATAGTAAAATCCATCTCTATTATTTCGCATATAACATAAGTTTATAAAAAAAAGCTAATTAGTTTCTTCAATAACTAGATAATTATCTATTAAAGATATTATGAAAGCTTAACCAAATAAAAATGAAATATTATTGATGGATTGATACAATTTATATTCAAATATTAAAAAAATTTAAATATTCAGTATATATGGTATTTATTAATTACTTTTTATAAATCAATCTATTTAATTTATTAATCAAATATTTAACAAATTCTATCTTCCTTTATTTTATTAGTTCCTATATTAAATTTTACATATTAAATTCATCAAGCTAAATCTATTTTAGTTTTGTTAAAATAAACCACTTTATTTATTTTAATTTATTTCACAAAAATATCAATAATGTGATAAGCTCTCATTCATTTTAATTTAACTTTAATAAAATAGAATACCATAATTTTTTATATTACTAAAAATATTTCTTTTGAATGTATAAGATCAGCCAGGAAGTTATCAAATTTTTTTCAAAAAATCAAAAAAGAATAAAAAACCAAATAAAAAATGAATAATTACAATAATTATTAATAAAAGAATTTGTTAGATAAGAAGAAATTTTATTTTGATTTTGTGAAGATTGAGAAATAATTTTATCTTTTTATTCATTTATTTTTTTTTTGGAGAAATTAAATAATGTTAAGTAAGAAAAGATGAAAAATAGTTGCTTTTGGAAATTCTGATGAGATTTAACTCAGAATATTTATTTGGATAGATTTTTGAATGGACTTGAAGTTATTTTAAATGAAAGTAGAATTAAGATAAAATCTGTGTAAAACAAAGATAATAGACTATAAATATAGATGTAAGATATATACAATAGAAACTTTCAATGATAGATTAATTGATTGATTGATTTTTTATTAATAAAATTTATTTTCTAATTCATTTTTTTAATTTTAGTGTATAATTCTTAGAAAAATTATAAATTATATTTGCATCGTATTCAACTCATCTCTAACAAGCAGTTATCAAATACTTTCAAAATAATCATATTCTCAGAATTTGCCACACTCTTCAGCTTCTTCAATAGTGTAAGGTTTTTCATTAGCTCTCTTTACTGATTTTTTATGAACTTTAGTAGCTTAGTGAGTCTTTAAGGATTCTTCATTGTTGAAATATCTTGCACATGGGATACAATAATATTGACCAAGACCTGGCAAATCTTCGTTAACTTCTTAGTTGAGCCACTTTTCTTGGTTTTCAGGCTTAATATCTTCATGAACCTAGTCTTAATCTCTTCTGTAATGTCTAGTTTTAAATGTTCTATGGAAATTTTTATTCTTTCCCTTAGTTCCCTTTCTTCTTTAAACTCCTCCCATTTCTTTTTGATTTGTTTATTAATTGAATTGTTTGCTTGATTTATATTTTAGATAATATTAGTCAAAAATAATAAATTAATAGAATAAATATTTGCTTTTAGATTAATTCAATCTCTAATTTTAAAACTGAGATTGATAAGAAATATTATCGTAGTTCATTAAATCATTATTTTTAATTCACTAATAGCAAATTTAATCTGTACTTTTACAATTTTATATTCTATTACTTTTACAAAAAATCCTATTCTATTTTTATCAATTCTCATTTCTCTTTAAAACTTTTTTTCTATTTTGTGTTGCAAATAATTCATTTTAATTTTGCAATTTCAATAATATTCAATATTTATTAACTCAAGTAATTTAACATTCATTGTATTAAAACAGATACTTTTTTATTTTAGTTATTTTAAAACAAATAAAACTTATTTTAAATTAAAATCACTAATAATTTGATTGCAGAATTTTTCATAATAAAAAGCTTTTTATTCCAAATCTTTTATAAAGTCTTTAAAGTTTTATTTATTATTATTTTTCTAATAATTTCTAATATTTGGCTAACATTGAAAAGCGATAAAGTAAAAGTTTTTATCTTTGATGATTATAATTAAAAAAATAATTATTTTCTCATTAATTCAAATTAAATATCATTCGTCATCATAAAAATCTCTGTATATTTTTTTCTTGTTTAGAAAATTATTTTATTTGGTTTATTTATTAGATCTCTGTAAAATAACATAAGAGCACTAATAAAATACGTGGATTTAAAAATAGATGATGAACGCATAAAAAGATTTAGACAGATATTATTTAATATATTTATTTTTAATAAGGAAAATATCTTGCTTGTTTTTAACTTAAATATCTTTTTTTTAAAAATTGAAAGTTTGATAATAAATTGATAATTGATCAAAAGATTAAAAAAACTAAATAAATAAATAAATAATGTTTTAAAAGGTAGTTACAACACTAGTTTTTACTTTATTAGCAATTAAAGGTATTACTTTCATTAACTTTGAATAGTAATAATCAACAGAATTATATACTTAGTCATGGAATTTAACCATGACTAGAGTTAACTCTCTTTAGTAGCTAGTTTTAGGTGAACAAAAGTTTGATTTAAATAGATTTTAAGTTGTAAGCTAATAGGCTCAAAAATAATTTATTGTTAATGTAGGTTTGTTCTACATACTCGCTGGTTTCTCTATATAATATAGAGCTGTTATTTTCAGATATCTCTCAGGAATAATTTTTGTTTTCATTTTTTTCATTTATGGAATCAACAAATAATAATTCGAATCTAATGAATATCTTGAAAAATACTACCATTTTGCTCTCTCTTTGGTCTTTTTCTTCTAGTACTTAATTGAACCTAGACTCTATACTGAAAAAAAAGTGATTTAATTGCTTGATAAGTAAAAAGATGAAATTTTTAAATAAATTGAAGCTAGTAAGGTTAAGAAAGTAAAAAAGAATAAAGATAAATCAGATTAATAGGAAAACAAATAGGAAAGTTAATAAGCTCAAAAGGCTGGAGCTCATCAAGAGTAATCAAATAAGAAAGAAGAAGTTGAGCAACAAGAAGAAGAAGAATTGGAAGAAGAAACCTAACCAAAGAATCAAAACGCATCTAAATAAAGCAAGAATAATAAAGAAGATGAAGATGAATAAATTGAAGAAAAAAGAAAGTTTTAAGTTGATGAAGATGGTTTCTCAGTAGTTCCTAAAAAGAATATTAAAAAAATATAAGAAAATAGAAAAAATGCTAAAGAAAAGAAGAAACAACTATATGATTTTTGAGATTAATCAAAAGTATATCAATTAACAACAAAAATAATTTTATGATTATTTCTATGAACGCTTTATATAGTTTGATAGTTTTATTTAATTATTCTAACAAAACAACCATATTTTTTCATTTTTTACCAAAATTTACATGTTAAATAAAATACAATTAAATATTCTCAATAATGAAGATTTGAACAATTGAATGAGATTTTAGTAACTAAAAGTTAAAGAGGAAAAGTAACAATATATAAATAATATACAATAAATTTTGATTGCAAATAATATTTTATTTTAACATTTCTATAATTTCAATCTAAATCTACAGCAATTTAGTGGGTATTAAAGAGCCATTCTACAAACAAATTTTGTTGTTTATAAATACTAGCTTTATGGATACTTTAAACTAATTCTATGTCTATGTCAAAGCTATTTAGATATTCTAAGAATGCTTGTTACAATTTCTTAAATAAAATTTGTTAAAATTATAATTGAAAATAAAATAAAATAATTACTTCTGATAAATTAATGAATTTAGGTTTATATACTTTTTAAATATTTAATCTACTGTCTTATTTAAGCTCTGATATGTACTTATGCTTTAGGATATTTTCTATTTAGCTATGGCTTTCATAAATGCCTACACTTTAAATAGTAATTTCTCCAAAAGATTCTTCACATTCATATACGACATATTCTTCTACTTCTGACTTATCCTTAACAACAACCTAAAAATAGAAATTAATTTATCAATTTATAGTTTAAAATGAATAAAATTTGAATATTATCAAAAGTTTATCAACAAATAAATTACCAAAAATGTGAAGCTATATTCTTCAAGAGGATTTCCAAATGGATTATTTTAGTCTAAAATTAAATCTTTAGCAATTTTTTCTCTTTCTGAATGTAAAGAGTTGAAATATTAATTTTCAAATCTAATATCTAATATATCCTTAGCTTAATCCAATTCATTATAATGCAAGAATCTTTATTCATTTGGATTTAAAGTATGATGTCTTTCACTATTATAATTATCAAATATTAATAATTTAATCAAAAGTTATTTTTTGTTTTTTTTTTGAATATATATATTACTATGCTCTAAATAGAATTTCTACTTATTTTGTTCCTATTCTTTTAATCAACTACAGAACTGGTTTTCTTGAATTTTCTAATAAAAAGAATCCCTTTTCTGAAAAACATTTCTTTTGGATTAAAAAATAATTTTAATAATTTTACTAGCTTGCTGAATTTCGTTATTTTCAAAGTAAAAGTAATTGTTAAAAAATATTAAATTACTAAAAGTTCATTCTTTGTTTAATCTATAATTTATTTATTGTTTAAGTAATCCTTTATTTCATGTTGTAAAGCTCTTCTCAAAGAGGTAGCAACAGCACATTTAGCTTTTAAAATTAAAAAAAATTATTAAAATCTTTGATTAGAGTTTACTTTTGATTTCATAGTTTGTAGGATCGCTATCTAACTCCTCTATTAACTCTTTTTCGTTTTCTTTCATCTAATTATTTAAATACTGTAGATCACTATCCAAAACTTTTATTTCTTTCACCTCTTCATTTTATTTCAAGAAACTAACATGTTACTTTTTCACAAAAGAAAAACACCTCTAAATATAATATATAGATTTATTAATTCTTATCATTTAGAGTTAAATTTTGTTGTTTTATATTGAAAAGTTAATATTTTTTATGTAGATATTTAGTACTTTATTCCTTGTGTAATAAAAATCAATTATTTAATACTATATCTTAATTATTTAATTAGGCTCTACTAACCAAAATATCTAATTTAACAATATATCTTGAAAATACCATTAAATACACCATTTTTTAAATAATTTTAAAAAACTGGTAGGATAAAAGTTCCTGGCTTAATTTAAAAAATGTAAAGTATTGCAAAAAATGTTTAAGCATATTTGAAAATGATATATTTTTACTTAGAATTTTCTAAATTAAACTTATTTTTTAACACAGATTTAAAATTTTAATTTTTAAGGATGAGCAATTTTTTACATGATTTAAAAAAAGGATTTAAATAATGAAAATGATTTCTTGAAAGTTAAAATTAATATCGTAGCAAATGAAGATAATAAAAGAATTAATTTAGATTGAAAAGATTAAAAATAATATTGATTTTTTAGATTTTAATTCATTTATTTTATTCTAAAATATCTATTTGAAAAGTAGAAATGCAGAATAACTTTTTAACATAGACTATTATGAAAAAACAGAATAAATTTTGAATGTAGAAGAATATTATCAAGATCTTTGCTTAAAGCAAATTAAGTAAACTTTTAGTTATTTTTATAAACAGATATAAACTTTTTTTGGTTGCATAAATAAGAATTTCAAAATAAAACATGAAATTAGAATCATTTTTTCTTATTAAATTCTAAAGGTTGATCTGTTTCTTAATTTTATTAGTAGTATTGATAATATTATTGGTAATACATCTATTATGCTTACTATTGCTGTTGATAATAATTTGCAAATTCTTATTATTGCTCTTAGGTGTATTATCCATATTGGGGTTATTAAGATATTTTTGGATATTAATAATCTTATCCTCTTTTTTCTTGTTATCCCCCTTCTCTATCCTTACTTTTTTTCTATTTTTTATCATGGCTTCTACTTCTACTCCTGCTTCTACTCTTGCTTTCTTAATAATCGAAATCTTTATCTTCATTATATCCATCATCTTCTTCATCGTCATCATCAGCAAATACTTAGTTTAGTAATTCAACATTTTATTTCATCAATTGCTATTCTTAATTGTATTTTTTTTATGCCAAGTATTATTATCTTTTTAATAGATGTTATTACTTTTTCAAATTAGCTTCTTCAGCTTTTTACTTTAATTCTTATTCACGTTTTTATTTATCAACTACCCTTTTTAGTTATTCATAATGCTCCTTATTATATTTTTCTTTATTTTCTGTGTCAAGATGTTCTAAAAACCATTTAATATTGATTACTTCTCCTTCGTCTAAAGCCTAGTGTTGCATAGCTTCTTTGGCATACTCAGCCATGCATCTATGCACATATCTAATAATAGCTCTACCTTAATTAGGAAGATATTTGATATCTTCGATATCACCCCATTCACTAAAATGACGATATAAAATTTCATACATTTAAGTAATTACACCTATTCCTTCAGTTGGTGCTTTAAAATCTTTTATTTCAATACTTCTTGTTTCATACATGAAAGAACCAACACCACCTCTATCTTCTCTATGCTTATCATGTCTCTATCTTCCGAAAACATCACGACTGTTATCTATTGTCATACACTCAGCTAAAGCAGGAACACGATGGAAATATCTAATTAACAAACAATGAAGTAAATTAATATTTCAAAGAATTATCAAATAAATTTAAAAATCCTTCTTTAAAATTAAGTTTAATAAAAAACTTTAAGAATAAGAAATGGTTTTTTGAGAATATTTATTAATATCTTTAAGGATTATTTAGTATTTGGTAAAAATCCTGAAAAAATAAAAAATAGTTTCTTCTTATAATGAAGTAATAAATATTAAACATCTGAATGAATGTATCTAATGAAGGTTTACCTGCAATTTTAACCCTCAGAGCAGCAACCTTTTGCCCAATGATGGCAGAAATAAGCACTGTAGCGATCAGTTAGATCTGCTTTTGTGTATCCTGAGTCAAGTTCTGAATTACAACGAGTTTCAGCTGGAGTTTTATGATCTCTAACAGTGTCTCTAGTATCTGATAAATGTTTTCCATACCAAATATTGTATTCTTGATCTCCTTCTTTGTAAGCATATTTGTCAGCTAAGGACTATTCAATTTATTTTCTTGAAGGTCTTGATAAAATTTTAGAAATATCTTTTTCACCTCTTTTAGAAATTTGTTATTGCAATCCTTTAGAAATATATTTATCTAAGGTGTTCAAATTCTCTTCTTAATTAATTTATTATACACTGGTATTTTCATTATTTTAATTTTCTTCTTCTTCTTTATTGTCATTAAAAACATCTTCTTGACTCTAAGATTGAGATCTTGAACGACTCTATTTTTCTCCTTCATTTTTTAATACTTTTTATTCTTGCTCATCCTAATCATCTTCATTTTTTCTAAGCTTTTCTTTTTAAATCTACATTTTGACCATTTCTAATAATTTTTATTCAGTTTGATCTTATGATGCTTCTTTATCTTGATTAACACCACTATTTTTTTATTCGCTTATTTCATTGACACTCAAGTTTTTTTGCTTTTCTTATTGATATGTTTTTTCAAAGTTCTTAAGCTTATCTAGGGTTTCAGATGGAAGTTCCCATACAGATTATCCTGTATTTGGATTATAATAAAAATATCTCTTATGTACCTCATTAAAGTGTTGCTCAAAAGGCTTAATCAATTCTTAAAAGATTTTTTAATCCATTTAACTAACTATAGACTATTTTAAAATTGTTTTAATCCTTGAATACCCTTTTTTCAAATAATTGAAAGTTTTAAAGTTATTATCTTTGTCCTAGAATTTTTGTAAATTTTGATAATAAAAAATTATATAATTAAAACTTTTCTTATTGATTTAATTTAATAAACAAATAAATTGTTCTTTATATTATTTATTTCAAAAACCTTATTTTTATATACAACGCATCTATCTATTTTAATGTTAGCAATCTAAAAGATATCTAATTTTTGAAATTATAAGAAATATACAAATTCAGAGTATTCTATTATCTATCTCTATCTATCATTTATTCTGTATTAATTAATATTAATTAAAAATAATGTTCTTCTTTATATTTAAAATTAATTAAATATTTTATTATGTATCCAATTATCAGATATTGATAACATCTATTACATACTAGTATTAAAAAACACTCAATTTAAGTATGTTTAATAAATATTATGTCAAAATATCTTAAATTTATCATAAAGGCTATCTCAAGTAACACTATCATCAGATTCTAATATATAAATAACCATACTATTAATTAAATATTGTATTCTAAAAATATTTTTTTTATTTTAGTATTTAAAATAATTAATTTTTTTAAAATAATTAAAATTAAAGGAGCTATTTATGATTAGAAATAGTTTTGATGGTAAAATAGTAGAAAGTATTTGAATCAGTTCATTTCTTTAGAAAAATCAATCTGAATAGAAATATTTTTGTTAACTAACATCTATCTATAATTGATTATGATTAATCAAAGCAAATCAAATTTTTAAAAATTTTAATTTAAAATAATCAACATTATCAATATTTTAGCATAAAAGTGTATAAAATGAATGAGGAATTTTTTAAGTCTCTTAGTGTTGAGGAATTGAAAGCATATAAGTAGCGTTTATAAATAAGAAATAAAGGTAAAATAAAATATAAGCATTAATATGAATATATTTACATGATAATGGTTTAAAATATCAGATATGAACAGTATGGTTGAATACATGAAAAAGGAAAATGAAAATTTAGATGAAATGAAGACCTTCTTATCTAATCATTAACAGCATATTACTCTTCTTTTAAAGAGATAAGAAACTAGAGAAAATGAAAAGTATGAATTGATTTTACTAAGATAATTTTATAATTTTTTATAATAAATAGGATATAACGCAAATAGATATTTACTACTATTATACAGAATGGAGTCAATATGTTACCTTCAAATTTAAATCCTAAGAATTTGATTAATTATTTCTCAAATCCGTAAATTAGTTTATTTATTTAAAGAAAAATTAGAAAATAATTTAATCAATCAAAAGAGAATATAGAGATGGATCAGCTTAGCCACCTAACGATGAAGATTATTAGAAAAAGATATCAAATAAACCTGGTAAAAATCATTAAATGTTAATCAAATTCAAATAATTATATTAAATATTTTTATATAAAAAAAGATGCTGATGATATTATATTTAAGCCTTATTAAAATTTATATTAAAAACCTCCTTAAGGTTATACTAATAATCTCCCTCAATAAATACCTGTTGGATAAAGATAAAGAAAAAAAATTTTTGAAGATCCTAAACCTTTATATAATCCTCCACCATTATCTTCTTTAATTTAATAGAATTAACCCATATAATAGCAATCATAGTAGCAAGACTCAAATGTATAGCAAGTGTTGTAATAATAATAGTAGCAAATTTAACCAAAAGAACAAAATGATAAAGAAAATGGATAAAATATTTAATAATCATAAAAGCAAAAATAACCATTAAAGTAAAATAAAGTATTTGAAGAAGATGAAAGTTATAATATAGAATAAGATTCAATATGAATGAACACCTTTTCAAATGAAAAAATTTAAAACTCAAAATAATTTAAATTATTTTCTTGATATTAATTAGTAATTGTCTTTTTTTTATATTTATTGTATTTCTTTAAAATAATCTGTCATAATTATAAATTATATTCCTTATTTCATTTATTCAATTATTAATTTTGGATATTATCTTTTTTCAAGATAAATAAATACTTTATTACTAAATTAAGGCTATTTCTATCAGACAAATAAAATCTAATTTTATTAAATAAAAATAAAAAATTAAGGATGATGAAATTATTCTTAAAATTATTAAACTTTCCTTATTTTGATTATTTTTTAATTTTCTATTTTTAAATAAAAAATTATTTACAAATAATAATACATGGTTTGTTTATGATTTCTTCTTCTATCTCAATATTTAATAGTTTTTTTTATATTTACTTCAAACTTTACTAATATGCATGTTACTAATGTTAAATTTATATTTTTATCAAGCAAGCTTTATTTCCAAAATTTTAATTATTATTGAATTAATTTTAATCTCTAAAAGGTAGGAAATATAATATATGTTATTCCTAATATCTATTGAAATAAGTAATGCTAAACTTATTATAATTAAATGCAAAATACAAATTTTGTATTATTGAAACATACTTAATTAAACTTAAATTATGGTTATAAACATATGTTTAAACTAATTTAAAATAAAATGAAAAAATATTTTACTATGGGATTAGTTTTTGTTATATTTGTTTTGTGATGGTGATTTCACTTTTGAAAATTGTAAAAGCTTTCTTCAATTTTCACTTTTTTTTCTAGAAAAGTAGATTAAGGAAGGAAAGCTATGAATAAATTGAATGTCTCAAATGTGAAAAGATATTTTTATTAAAAGTACGTATCAAATATGATTTGGTGGGCACTTTTGTCGAATGAGATATGTTATATAGGAAAATATGCAATTTAATTAATTTAGGAGATATCTATGATTAAATAAATTAACATTTGCAAAATGAAAAAAAGGTAAAAATTTACGTCACATTTCTCCACGAAAAGATGGATTAATTAATTCATAAAGAAGAAAATAGATATTTTCCAACTTATCAAAATTTCTATCAGTGATTATTCAGTCAGTCAATGTTTTTTTTTTTGATTATGGATAAATTTTATATTTATGATGCACTCACAGACAAATAAAAAAGCAAAAGTTACAGCATTTAGTTTTTAAAAATAAATTAGTGAAAGAAAAATGATCGTCATTCTTACAAAGTTGCTTTAAAAACTGAATAAAACAACAACAAAAAAAATTAAAAATATATCTTTAATAATATATTAAATCAAAAAAATTAAGGAAATAAGAAAACAATTCAACAAAAACACCCACATCCTAAAAAAGTAAAATTACTAAGCTTTTTTTTCAGCGTTTCTAAAAAACCTTTCATTTCTTCATACAGCCATGCAAAGACTTCTTAATAAAGCATTTAAGCAAACTTCATCTTCATTAGTTAGCAAGTAAAATAATAACTTTGCTGTTATTTATGGACCTCTAGCTGATGTTAAGTTTGATCTTGAACACTTAAATAAGCAAAGTACAAAGATATAGTAATACATCAACATCTATCGTAAGCATGGTCATTAATTTGCTTAAATCGACCCCCTCAATCTTGTAAATAGGTAAAATATTTTCCACAAAGCAGTTTTACAACAAATCTAAATCATTTGAGTTTATTTAATAATTGAACTAACCCAATAGCAAAAACAATACAATTTTATCAATAGATCATAAGAATTTGTGAATCCACTTGATTTTGGCATCAAGTACACTGAAAATTATCAAAAAGATATTGATAAAGACTCATCTTATATTTCTACTCTTCCTGAAGCTTAAGAAGTTGCTTAATTAGAGCAATATTTGAAGAGAGTTTACTAAGATACAGTTGGTATTGAATTCGAACATGTCAACGATCCTGTTGAAAGAACTTGGCTTTACTATAATTTTGAAAGACACTAGCTTACTGATTTGACTAGCTTTGAAAAAGTTAATATTCACTCTCTTCTCAGCTAAACTGAAGCACTTGATCACTTCCTTCACAAAAAATTCTAAACTTTCGTAAAAATAATTTTCAAAAAATGAAATATAAGCCTAATAAATTTTACTATTACTACAGAAAAGATATGCAGGTGAAGGAGCAGAGTCCTCTATTGTAGGTTTAAAAACTATCTTGGCCAAGGCTAGTGAAATGGGGGTAAAAATCCATTTTTTATTTTTTTTATTAAGCGATCATATTTAAAATAAAAAATAAATTAAGATAAATAAAGGATTTAATTAATAGTTCAATTAAAAAGGGTTTTTCAAATTAAAATAGAAAAATTAAAAATTAATGCAAAAAAATAAAAAAATTTACTGTTCAATAAATCTTAATTAACTTTAAATTAAAAAGAGTTATTATTGAATTGAAATTAAGTGTTTTTTATTGGTTTAATTTAGGTTGAAGATGTAGTTATTGGTATGCCCCATAGAGGTAGATTGAATGTTTTATGCAATTTATTGGATTATCCAGTAGCAGATTTACTTAGAAAGATTAGTGGACATCCTGATTTACCAAGTGAATTATACAATTATATTGATGATGTTGTTTCTCATATTGCAGTTTCCAAGAAAGGTAAATTATATCAAGGTACTGGATGCAAAGAAAGACCAATTAACGTTTCTTTACTCCACAATCCTTCTCATTTAGAAGCAGTTAATCCTGTTAGTATGGGTAAAGCTCGTGCTAAAATGGATGAAAAGAATAAAACTGAAGTTCTTAATATCTAATTACATGGTGATGCAGCTTTTTCAGCTCAAGGTGTTGTTTATGAATCATTCGCATTAGGAAAAGTTCCTAAATTCTCTGTTGGTGGTACCATTCATATGATTGTTAACAATCAAATCGGTTTCACTACTAACCCTATTGATGGTAGAGGTGGCTTCTACTGCTCTGATATTGCTAAGGCTTTCGATACACCTATTATTCATGTTAACTCTGATGATCCAGAAGCTATTCACAGAGTTTGCAAATTTGCTGTTGAGTATCGTCAACGTTTCTAAAAGGATATTTTAATTGATGTTATTGGATATCGTCGTTATGGTCACAACGAACTTGATGAACCTGAATTCACTTAACCCCACATGTACAACCATATTAAAAACACCCAAAAGACTTGCCCTCAACTTTATGATGCCAAGCTTGTTGACTCTAAAGTCGTAAAAGAAGGTACTTACTAAAAGATTAGAGAAAAAACCTTTTAATATTGTGAAACTGAATTTGAAAAGATCCCATCCATCAAGAAAACTGTTGAAGAATACAAGGCTGATAAACATAATTCTGCTTCTGCTTTCCGTCAAAACTGGAAAAACATGGATTTCAGTTAATATGGTGACAATAGCAGAGCTACTGGTTATAATGCTGATATTTTACGTTAACTCGCTAAATAAAGTGTTGTCTTACCTAATGGATTTTAAGTTCACAACCGTTTATAAAAGAATTTCATTCAATCTCGTTTGAAAGCTGTTGATAGTAACTCTCTCGACTGGTAAACATTTTTTTTTCTACATTTACTCTTATTAAAAGTATCAAACATTTTAGGGCAACTTGTGAAGCTTTAGCAGCTATGACTTTACTTGAAGAAGGTCACACAATTCGTTTCACAGGTGAAGATGTTGAAAGAGGTACTTTCTCTCAAAGACATTGGGTATTCACTGATTAAATTACTCACAAGCATTGGAATCCTATTTAAGTAAAAAAATTTTCAAAAGAAGTAAAACTCAATAAATATTTTAATTAGGATTTATACGAAGGCTTTAATAAAGGAAAGTTGTATGTTTACAACAGTCCTTTGAGTGAAATTGGTGCTCTTTCTTATGAATATGGTTACTCTTTAGAATCCGAAAGAATCTTTTCAATTTGGGAAGCACAATTTGGTGACTTTAACAATAGTGCTTAAGTTGCAATTGATACTTTCTTGACCTGCAGTGAACACAAATGGGCAAGATAATCTTCCCTTACTCTTTTATTACCTCACGGTATGGACGGTGCTGGTCCTGAACACTCTAGTTGTCGTATGGAAAGATTCTTGCAAATGGGTAATACTGATGGTATTGATAGAAACCTCACTTATGCAGGATACAATCCCAACAGATCTCACTCAAAAATTGAAGATTAATAATTCTACATGAGCCACTAAGATGTTAACTTCTAATTAATCAATCCAACCACCCCTGCAAACTATTTCCATGCCTTAAGAAGATAAATGCACAGAAATTACAGAAAGCCACTGGTTGTTGTTGGACCCAAGACATGTAATTTGGATCTAAATTTATTTTAAATATATATAAGAATACCTCTTTCTCATTTCAAAGCTTTTTGAATTTGTTAAAATTTAATCCTTTTCATTAAAAAAATGAAAATGAGAGAATATTAAAAATAATTAATTTAGTTTAAGTATATGGTGATATTTTATATAAATTTTATTAAATAATTAAAAGTGATTAGACATTAATAGGCTAAATCTACTTTTGAAGAGATGGGTGAATCTACCAGATTTAAAGAAATAATTGAAAGATTAGATGTCAATCATAAGACTAAAAACATAATTATAATGACAGGAAAATTCTAATATGATGTTTATAACTAAATTGAATTAGCTAAAAAATAAGATACTACTGCATTAGTTGTATTAGAAGAATTGCTTCCTTTCCCTGAAGAATAACTCAAAAACATCCTTTCTAAAGCAGATGCTCATCATGCAAATGTATTTATTTTTAAAATTAGATCCTCATAATATTGATTTTTATTTCTTTAATAATAGGTTTATTGGGTATAAGAAGAACATATTAACTCAGGTGCTTATCTTTACAGTGAACCTCACATTGCAAGAATAATTAGAGAACTTAAATTTAAAAATCAAAAGATTACTTATGTTGGCAGAAAATCATCTCCTGCCACTGCTACTGGTAAAGTAAAAGAACATGCTCAAGAATTAAAATAAATCCAAGCTTATATTGAAAAAATTATTTCCTAATGATTACTTAATTTCTGATTTGTATCTATTTATTTGTTAATATTCTTAGTCATTAATCTTAACTTTATTACTCCATTTCTCATCAAACATTAAAAATATCCATTTAATAAAAATTAACATTTATTTACTTATTATTCTAAATAAATTATTTTCTTAACCTCAAAAAAAAAAATTTTTCAATTTATTAAAATAGTATTAAATTTTGACTTAGATTTTATAAATGTTGCTGCTATTTATCTTGTTGTTTTTCAATCTTTCAAGTTTTATTAATTTACTCATTATTTTTGAAATGTTCAATATTATTAAATAATAATTGAAAAAAAGGAATATCAATAAATTAACTTTTTGAAAAATAAGTAAGGTTTGAAGTACCTAAGAAATAACATAAATTTATTAATTTTAAGATAAGAAAACTAAATTAATTATAAAACTTATTTCTAAATTTTTAAAACGCAAACAATAGCTTTCAAAACCAAGCTATAAAAGATAATAAAAAGGAAATAAATTTTTTATTTATAATTATTTTTCTTGAAATTATTTAAAATACAAAAATCTAAAATAAAATAATATTTTATTTTAAGATTAATCAAAGATGAATGAATAAATACTTTAGATGTTGTTACTTTATTTTATTCAAAATCCTCTCCTAGTATGAAATTAAAGAAATTCAAATGAGATCAATCTAAATAAGAAATATAAAATGCTATCAAATTTTTGAATGGGTATTTTGATATTTATTTTTCTGAAAGAAGGTTATGAAAAATATTCATTTTAAATTATTTTTTTGTTACAAAATGTTAAAAATACAGAGAGGAGGTAAAGTGATTTGTAGAGGTGTATTTGATAATAAGTTTTTTAAGAAGACACCAAAAATGTAATATTGATTGTTTTATGGTAAAAAGGTAAAAATTAGTCGAAATTTTAAAAAATAGAATGAATGAATGAGTAAATAAATAATTTAATTAGTATTAATGGGCTTAAGTGAAAATAAAAAATCAGTATTAATGGAATAAACAATAAAATTTGAATGAATAAAATAAAAATGATTGATTGAATGAATAAGATTAATAAATTGATTGATAATTATTGAAAGTTAAATTGAATGATAATCAATCTACTATCATTAAGAAAGCAGAAATATTAATTTATTTATTTATTAGCCTTTTTACTAATTAATTAATTAAATAAATAAATATCTTTAGTTACCTTTCAAAAGTAAAATACAGTGGTAATAATAGTAATTTACTTTAATTAGCAATATACTGATAGATAAATAAATAAACAAACAAGCGATCAAGCATAGAAGCTAATTTTAGTTAGAGATATTTGTATTCATAAACTCTTAAATAAGCACAAGAGTAAAAGCATCCATCCATCTATAAATAAGGATGAAGTCAAGTAATATCAGCAACTAAAAGAATTAAGAAGATAAGGATGATAATTTCATTACTTAATATACTGAGTAGAGTGCTCATAATTACTTGCATAATAATAGATAATCCATCAAAAATTCTACATTAAAAATTTTGTAAAAAAACGGAGAAGGCGGCAAAGCAATAAATTCTACTAAGAATAATATAGAAAGTTTTGGTGGGAATTTAACAGCTACAAGTTAAAGTCAAGGCAATTTATTAAATACAGCAAATTTTTAGCCATCCAAAACATTTTCTATCATGAGCAAGATTTTTTAAAAATAGGGAAACAATGCAACAAATAATGTGAAAAGTAGAGTAAATTTTGATAGCAAAACTTAAATAAACTTTATTTAGAAATAGAATTCTTTAAAAAAAATTAATATGCATACAGATTCTATAATGTAGGATCCTTTAGTCAATGTTTTTCCTGAAGGAATGCCTAGAAAGCACATACTATACAAGGAATTACTTTAAGCTTATTTTAACGGTGATATTACTATGAATGAGCTTATTGATTTGCGTAATAAATATACCATGAAAAGGGAGAGAGTAGTTTCAATACCAGCCAAAGCTGATGATCAGCAGCTTTTGTAATTGAATGAAAAGCAAGATTAAAAAGCAAACAATAAGCTTTGGCAGCAAATTCGTCAGCTAAGATAAAAGCAATTAAATAAATTCAAAAATAATGAAAAGAGGGCTTAAAGATCAAGTATAATTATAAATTCTCCAGGAGGAATGATTTTAATGAGAGCCGATTCCATTTAATCTGGAGGAATATAATCTTAGAATTCTTTTTCTCAAGCAACTATTTCTAGATAGGACACAAGATAAGAGATAGGAATGGAGCTAATAGATGAAAGAGAAGAGAATCAAAAATTCTATGAAGATGGTAATCTTCAAAAAGGCAACAACAATTAGTCTGATCAACAAGGTGCAAAAAAAATAACAAAATTTGGTTCTATCATTTTTGATAAATTGCTCAACATTAAAGATAAAGTAGAGCATAAAAAAGTTATACAAATGAAACAAAATAAATAAAATCAAAATTAATTCTTAACTCAGTTTGAAGAGGCTCAGCAAGAAGTTATAGAAAAAATAAAAAGAGGAGACCTTTTGCAAAATGATCTCTCTCATAAATATTATGTGAAGTAATTTATAGAAAGAAAAAACCTAAATCACCTCAAGATTCTTGCTGATAAAACTGCCTAAAGTAATTATTTTATACTTCATTTATTTCTTATTTTAACCTAGTAAATACAATTTTTCAATTTTGCCAAATATTTTTTAATCATAATTTACTCTTTCTATAATACCAATTTTTAATAATCAAATTATTCTTACATCTAATTACATCTTAATTCTTTAAAAAATTGGTTTAACCTAACAAATCTACCACTGAAATTATTCTGAAAATAATATCTTGGCAAATTCAAGCTCACTCAAAATTATATAATTCATTAATTATCCTAAACCCTCAAATAATAATAACTCATTGATTTACATTCTCTTAAAAGCATGAAATTATAAAAATTTTGGAAAAAAATTAATTTTTGTAAATGTAGAAAATATAAAAGGATTTACAGTATTTCAATTAATTAAATAATTTTAATTAAATTATTTTACTAAATATTAAAAATAGTTGAAAGTTTAGTGACTTCCAAAACTGTGAAAAAGATGAACGAAGATTTTAAAGCAAATAAGCATAAGATCTTCAAAGAAATAGAGAATGCTGCAGATGAATATTTAAACAAATTACAATTAAAAAGAAATTTGCTAGAATTATTTGCTTAAAGTAACACAAATAAATATGAAGAATTAGAATAATTAAAGAACTGGAGGTAGTAAAATTCAAAGAAAATTTTAAAGGAACAATAAGAAAAGCATATGCATTAATATTAGATAGAAAAGGAATAAAAAGAATTAGAATAAGAGCTAAAGAAATAAAGATTGCTTTAAAGCAGGCTAATGAGGACTAGTATGGATAATATTTCTAATACAAATTCAAAATAAGAGAATAGTTAATCTGTTGATAATATAAAAAATAATTATTTTACTTCTGTATAAAGACTTCAATCAAATTCACTAAATTACAATAAATTATCTCACTAATCACAACCTTCAATTATAGGGTAATTTCTTAAAAAAGAAATGAGTTCTCCATCAATAATAAGTTAACAAAAAAATTTAAATTAGATAAATACTCAGAATGGGTATGGAGTAATAAACAGTATGAATCCTAAATCTTTCAATAATTCAAATTATATAAATTTCAATTAAAATACAACAAATTCTACTATTTTGCATGTAAGCAGGACTTCTATGACTGATTAAAACTCAATACTTGGAAATACTATGAGTGTTTTAAAATCTCCTCAAATCATATCAAGTTCTTCTAATTCAAAACCACATAGAGCAAATATTTTACAAAGAAAATAAACAGATGGATAACTTACTGCTAAAGGTCCGAGATACATAGAAGATTACATGAACATAAATGGAACAGCTTCTTCAACGGCTACAACTTCTAATTCAAATAAATTAAATAGTTTATTCTTGCCAAATAAGTAAAAAGGTCTTCATAATTCATAAAATGCTTCTCTTGCAGGGTTTAATAATTAAAAGGCTCTTGACAAAAATCAAAAGAATGGGAATCTTAAACTTACAATTGAATAAAAGAGAAAAAATTATTAAAATAATGAAGCTGATTCTTTATCAAAATCTGCAATAATAGAACAAAGCAAATAGGATGACGAATAAATTTAGAGATAAAAAGAAAATTAAAAAACAACAATAAACTATTTAAGTAAATCTAAAATTATAAATGAACATAACAAACAGAACAAACAAACAATATTCCTTAAGGATTTATATGATTTGTATTCTTAGGAAGAATTATATAGAAATTCCAATTAATTACGTACAAGAAGTAAAATGCATGTTTCAGATAAAGAGAATTTGCAAAACTTTTATAAGAGTGAATATGAATACAAAGTTATTAAAAGAAATGCAAATTCTCAAACTGATAGATAAAGCTCATTTTATAAAGCAGATGCAGATAAATCGGCTAATACATTACCTGTCTCAGAATTAAAACAAAATAGAGTAAAAAGTGAGTCTAACTGTTTAAATTCTTCTAATATTAACAAATAAAATAATAATTAAAATGAAGACAGCTTGATTGATAAAATTAATAGCAATAATAATAACAACAACAACAATAATAACAATAATTTAGATGACTCTGAAAGTGGAGACTCTTCTTTACCTTCTATTACAGAAGCATAGTTAGATTCTTATTACTCATAAAGCAAACACATATAAAAAATGATCCTTAAAACAAAAGGAAATACCTAACTATTTGCAAGAAGAATGAAAAATGTCATTAAACTCAAAGAAATTAATGAGTAAGTTATTTCTTTAAAATTTTTTATCTTTTTAATTTCATTTACATATTATTCATAAAATAGGGGAATTAACAAGTGTACTAAAATGAAGCTGAATCATAAGAGCATAAAAAATTATTGATATTTATTTCATTAATTTCAACAAATAATTTAAATTAAAAAATTAAAAATATGTAAATAATTTAATTGTAAAAGGAGTAATTCCTTTTTATCAAATCTAATTTATGATTGTCCAATTTATTTTCCTAAAACTTTTACAAAAAAGTAAATTACTTTTTGCACTTTTTTCATATAAAAGATAATCTTATGGTAGAATATTTATGCTTTTTGTGATAAAGACCTTTAATATGATATACATAGCTTTTTTCTTATTTTTATTTAAATTATTTATGGATTAATTTTTGCTTTAAATACAATTATTTTCTTCTAAAATAGCGCTTTCTGTATAAGTAGAGCCATTATTAAAAGTTAAATATTACAAACAAACAAACTATTTATTTATTTTTGGTTAAATTAATTTGCACTTATTGCTAATTATTTCAATAAACCATAATAATCATTTTAAAGTTATTCATACAAATTTCTTATTAAATTTTGTTTTATGAATGAAAATTTATTTTAAACTTGATTATAATTTTTATTTTTCAATGATTCCATCTTGAGTTATCAAAGTATATATCTCTTTTAACAAGTTTCTTTATTTTTAGAACTTATTTGTTGAACCTCTTTCCTCCAAAATAAATATTGTATCTAAATTAGTAAAAAATCAATATTAATTTATTGTTTAAATTCTTTTTTTACATTAAAGATATTTTCAAATATGTAAGATGCTAACAGTTGGTTAATCCTTTTCCTAATTAATATTCACCTTCATATCTAATTCCGTTCTTTCTTTTAATTAATATCAATTTTGATGAAGATTTTAAATTTATTTGATTAAATTTAGTATAAATTCATTAAAAGGCAAAGGAAAAACTTTTACATCACATTAAGTGTCAGGATTTTTAAATTTTTGCATTATGACAAAGAATGACTTAATTTTGAAACACCTTCATCCATTATATAATTACTTCTTTGATTAAAAATTTAATATTTTATTAGCTAACTAACTAACTATCAACTAAATAAAAATACGAAAGATTCAAATATAAATTTGAGAGATTTTTGCAATTCTATAGAGAAATAGCAATTTCTGTAGCTCCTAAAACCTTAACAAAATTGCAACTTATTTTTTATTTCATTATTTAATAAAAATTTTAATTTAATTTTATCTAGAAAAAAATATGGTACGAAAGATCAAGTTTAATATTTTCCAAGCTATTTGAATTAGCCAAAGCCTATCCTAAAAATTTTGCACTTTCACAATTAATTTAACTTTCTCTTTATATAATTGTAAATAGTTAATTAACTAGTTTTGTGATTAAAGTATAGCTTACGAAAGATCGATTTCTAAATTTATCAGATTTTTACAAGCTCCTAAAAATTATGAAACTTAAGAAAGCCCAAATCTCCATAACTTGTTATACCTTTAAATCAATTAAACATAATTATTTTAATTCAAAATTATTTAGAGAAAAGTAATAATATTTTAATATTAAATACTATAAATTTTTTAAGAAGCATTTATTTTTTACTTTAAATTAATAATTAAGCTCTAAAGATTTATACAACTTGCAAGCCTTTGAATAAACATGATTACTCCATCAGCATTTATTTTATTTTACCTTTTTTAATTAAAAGATGAGTTGTTTACGTAAACTCTACAATTATGTTTGTCCTTTAAATAATTCTTCTTATAATAAATTATTATTATTATTTAAAGATTCTAATTTTACTTTTTTTAAAAGCATCAGTTTAAACATAATAAATAAATTTTCTAATTTTCTATTTTATTTTTAATTAAGAAATTTATTTACTTCAAATTAAGCTCTAAGTTTTTTAAGTTAACTAAATTTGAAAAATTCTGAACCATACCAAAGACACCCTTATCTCTTATTTTATTTTTTCTAGTTTTTTAATAAAAAATATGAGAAATGTATTAATATTTGAGAGCTAGTTAATCAAGGTTGTTTGAAATGAATATGGAATATTACGAAATGTTGATTGCCAAGCTTTCTAAATTTTTAGACTTAGACAAATGACTACCAAACAAAGGAGCCCCTCTTACTCCAATTTAATTTGAACTTTTAATTTAATAATAAATTGCTTTAAAAATTTACTCTTAAATATATGATTGCTATTTTATTCAATATAAAAAGAATATTTATTAAATTGAAATAATTTTACTAAAGATCTAATATTAATTCTGAAAGATTAGGACAGATGCTTAAAGCAGACCCTAGAGATGATGCTCCAACTGCTCCGATTTTAGTTTAACTTTACATTTTGATTATTTAGTTTATAAAAATTCAAAAAGTAAAAGTATTTTAAATTAAAACACAAATCTTAAATAATTTAAGCAAAAAATAAAAAGGAATCAATTTAAAAATAAAATTTTAAAATGAATTGTATTTCACCTCAGATTCAAGTTTATTTTCTAAATTTTAAAGCAATTAGCTAAATCATTACTAATTTAAGATATACTTTATGGACCAAGTATGTTAAGTCTTTTATAAAATATTATAAAATTTTTTTAAATTTGAAAAATAAATCATAGTTTATTAATTTTTTACTCCAAATTTAAATTTAAAATTTCGAGATTAATCATCTTTGACAGGCAGTTCTCAAGACCAGAAACTCCTTTTTTGTTTGAGCTAAAATCTACAATTTAATTCAAGAAATATTAATTTCTTTTTAAAAATAATTATTAATTCATATTTTCTTGAAAATATTCAATTTTTTTTGATAAATAATTAAAAAAATATATTTGGTTACATTTAAAAATGTATTATGATTTTATTAAATAATCAAATAAAATAACTTATTTATAATTTCATTTTTTTTTATACTAAAGATTCATAGAAAATCTTTTTAAAATTATTATCTTTATTTTTGATAAAAAATTCTAAGTTCAATTTATTTGATATATTTTGATACATTTTCATAATTTATAAAAGAAGAAAGACAAATCAAAATTAACAAATGAAATCATACGAAAGATTGATTAGCAAATATTTTATTTTTAAGTAGTTAGCAAATCCATTTGATAAAGCAAAAAGCCCTTCTTGAATACGGTTCTTTCTAATTTATAAAATAATAGAAATAAGAAAATCAATATCAGTTATTAATTTACTAAAGGTAAATTTCTAATTCTTTGAGATTTTAACAGCAAGCTAATCCTTCACTTAAAATATGTGCTCCTTTGTCTTCTATATTATTACCTCTAGTAAAAAATAATTTATTTAAAGAATAGTAATTATGATCTATCTGTTTTTATTTTAGGAGTTTCAAAAAACATTAAAACCAAATAACTTTTTTTGTAAATTGATTATATTTAAAGGAGGGTTTAGTTAGTTATCTATCCACAAAAAAGATTTAGATTAAAATTTTTTGAATAAAAAATATTAATAAAGCATAAAGTAGTCCTAATTTTGATTAGCCCTCCTTTTATTTGAAAGAAAGAAGACAAAAAATAGTCTTGAAAATGAAATAATTGTTACTATAGTATCAGTATTAATATAGACAGATTAACTAATTTCTTAAATGCTAAACTTAAATTAGACATTCCTTCAAATCCTATTTTGTTTTCTCTTTTTTACAAACAAATTTATTACAATTTAAAAAATTTAATTGTTTATTTATAAAAGATTAATAGATATTACTGAATATTAAGTGTTAGAGATTAAATATGAATGCTTTCTGATAAATTTAGGCCTAAGAAATTTGCTCCTAAATCTTCAATCTTGTTAAAGCTTTTTATTTAAATATATTTATTCATTTGTAAAATCTTTATTTCTAAAAATGTAACAATTATTTTTTTTGGAATTTTATTTTTAATATTGTTTAAAACAAATAATTCAAAACCTTAAATTTAGATAAAGTTCTTAACAGCTTTAAAATGAACCAAAATAAGTCATTCCCTTAGCTCCAATTTGATTACTCCTATTGATGATAAGTGCATAAAATAATTTATTTTCAATAAAAAATTAGTAAATCATAGAATTTTTACAAAAATTATATAAAAAGAAGAAAATTTGATTTAAAAATAAAAATTACTCTAGGTTTATAGAAAGCTTTGAAAGATTTTAGAATTTTTTAAGAGTTTAGCCTAATTAGTTAACATATTCTTCATCAACTCTTTAATACCTTTCAATAAAAAGATAAACTCTTTAAAATATTTTATATTAGCAATTTTAAAAATTAACTTTTAATTATAAGATTAATTTATTAAATAGTTAAAATTTACTTTAGACTGATTTATAGTTCCTCAAGATCTGGACATTTTGTATAAATTTATGAAATAAGTTTTAGACCATAATGTCCATAATAACTTTTATTTTTAAAATATTAAATTAAATTTATTGATCAAACTATCTTAAATTATAATCTTTAAATCTGATATTTAATCATAATCAAAATGAAGAAAAGAGCTTTAAATTAGTTTTTAACATATTTAATATAATATTAAACTTACTCAAATCCTAAAGAAATGTTTTTATAACCAGTTAAATCTTCTTCAAGTAACTTTTGTTTCCAAAAAATGTTTTAACAAATGTTAAAGAAAATATTAATTACACTAAGTATGTCTTAATATTTAATTCTAATCTATTTAAGAGTTTTATTTTTTGACATTTATGTTATCTTTTCTAAATTATTAATTTTTTTGCTGCTGAATTTTTTTTATATTTAGTGCATGTCAAATTTTAAAAATAAGAAAGAAGCATAAACAATAAAAAATTAATAACTTAATAAACAATTATTAAGTATTTATATACCATCACATTTCATTTTTTAACAATATGTCATAATAGATTTTATTATAAATATTTTCAATATATTTTTGTAATATAAAAAAACAATTTATTTTTAATATGTTAAGGAAACAGCATTTTATATTATATTTGAATTGATCATAGATATACATCATTTACTACCAATCTCTTAAACTTAAATATTTTATTTTATAGCTTATTCTAATGCTCTTAATTAAGATTGTTGTCACTTTTTATGATTAATTTTCAAATTATTGAAAGTTAGATTAAAAAATCAAAAAATTGTAAATAAGAAAAAGAATATTATTAAATAATAGATTATTTACCTAAAATAAAGATAAAAATTAGTTAAAATGGAACAGCTTGCTAAAGCATTAACTAAAGCATATGCTCCTTCTTTGCTTAATTAACATTCGCTTTAATATTAAAATTGCATTTATTGATTGAAAAAAGTAACAAAAATATTAATAAAAATGAATGAATGAATAAATAAATAGTTCATTAAATATTTGTCTTATACCTAAATTATAAAGTTAATGCAAATAATGCTGGAAGACTAGTCAAAGTAAAACCTAGATTAGATAAACACTCATCTCCTATGTCATTTTCACTTTTTATATGGTAAAAATTTGATTTAATTTTAACATTCGTAAAATTAAAAATAAATGAAGAAAAATTATTTAAAATTGGATAGAAACACTTTTACCTAAGAGAAATTGTCAAACTTGTAAGATTAATACAGCTTTACAAAGCAATAAATAGATTTTAAGCACCTTACTTAGTAATGTTATTTTTACTTTTTTTAAAGTAATTTTGTAAATAGTAAAAAAAGAAGAGTATTTTTAACTTAATTGAATTTTACCTCAGGAAAATATCCAAATTAGATAGCTTCTTGCAGTTTTTGACAATTTAAATTAAAGACTGACTACCTTAATCTCCAATAAAATTACTACTATTAAAATTATAAAATTATTAGAGTTTTATTTTACAAACTTATAAAAATAAATAAATAATTTTATCATCTGAATTAGCACATAATTAAATCTAAACATAAATAAAGCATTTATGCTAAATTAAGTATTTTTTATCTCTAAAAATTAATTTCAAAGAAAATTATTTACCGAAGATAGAGCTCTAAAATTTCTAGATTAACTAAGCTTGCAATTGATGAGCATAAAATTGAAGCACCAATTTCTCCAATTTAATTATAGCTTTTCAATTTAGTTTTTGAAGTTTGAAGTTTATCAATTGTATGGTAAAAAATATATTTCACCTAAATGATAGTATTAGAGTTTACAAGTTATTAAATTTTCTTAGTGAAGAACTTAAAGCTGAAATGCAACTTGATCCACTTATTTGATTATCACTTTTTAGATTTCAAATTTTAAATTATAAATGAAATAAATCTAATTGTTTCTAATAAATTTACCTGAGATCTAATTTTAAAATTTTAACATTTTCCAAACTTATTAAAGCATTACTTAATGCTTCAACACCCTCATCAATAATTTGATTTTCACTACACTATTTAAAATATCAATTTTTAGGCTTCAGAGAGGGAGTAGTTTAGTTATTAACATTATTCATACTCGAAATAAATTTTATTTACTTTAAATAGAGTTCTAATTATTATATTTTATTTAATTTTGTTAAGGCAGAGCTTAAGGCTTAGGCTCCATTTACATCCAATAAATTATCACTTTGTTAAAATAAATATATTAGTAAAATAAAATAACTATTCTTCAAATTCAAAAACTTTAAACTTAGGAAGTAAATAATAAGATAAAATTTTAATCTTATTTTACATTTCTGAGAACAATCTTGAAATTAGCCAAAGAAAAATTGAATTTTACCTCAAAAATAGTACGAAATTAGAGCAGAAAGTACATTTTTCAATAGCTGAAATCAAATTTTAAGTCTCCTCTCTACTCATTTATTAGTAACTATTGTAATATATTATTATTATTTTTACTAACTCAGCTCAAAAATTTAAACGATAATAAATGAACTTAACAATTTTGAAGTTATAATAATTTAAAAGATTTAGTTTTTTATATAAAAATTCATGTATTTTTTTAAAATATTAGCTATTTAAAATGATTGTAATTATAACATTGAGAAATCTAAATAATATTTAATAAAATAGTGTACCTTAAGTCAATTTCAAGCTCAATGTGAGAAGATAAAGAAGAGTTTAAAAACTATTAATAAAAAGTTTCAATTTAAAAGATAGAATATAAAAAAGTAGCTTACATCTTCTAAACAGTTAAAATAAGATTTTTCTGATGTCATTTTTTTTTATTTTCAATTATTGAGTGGATTTGTAAAAATAAGAAATTTAAAGACTAATGAAAAAATTAATTCAAAAAGAGTTTTCATAATCATATGTTAAATTTTTCATGTATTTTATTATGAGAGCGATTTCATATTAAAATATTATGAAAGTATAAGCAGGTTATTAATTGCTTGTATATAGAGAAAATAAAACTTGAATAATATAATACATACAAATATATTAAGCAAGCAGTTTAGGAATAAACATTGAAAATACATTTCTAACACAAAAACTTAAATCTTTTATTTAAAAAAAATGTAGAAAAACAAATGAGTGAGAGTGACATTATTATTAAAATTTTTGTAGAAATTTTAGAATTGGTGAAAATGTTAATATTCTTTAATTTTTAATTTAGGAAATAAAAAAATATCTTTTATTAATTTATTTTTTTATGAAAATAGTCCTTAATTAACGAAGTTCTTAATATATGAGAATCCACAGTATTTTTAGTATTGGGAAATACTTAAAATTTGCAAAACCTCACTAATTTGTAAAATTCCTAATTAGTTAATTTGCTTATTTCTATTAGATTTTAAAGTAATAGAGCTAATTATTTATCTTAAAATAAAATATAACACATTTATAGATGTAAACATTTATATCTTTTTAAAAAATATTGATTCTATTTAAGTAACATTAATTTTGATATAAACTTTATAAATCCAATGTAGAAAGTTAGACAATAAAAAACATCAAATATTTAGATTTAGAAGAATTATATCTAAGCTTAAGAGTGAATAAAGCTTACTAAAAAGATTGTCTTTATTTTTATACTTTATCTTTTCAATTACTAATTTTATTTTTAACAAAGAATTCAAATTTAGCATTACAAAAAAATCAACTCCTACCATCAACAAGAAATAAACGATTCTAAAATTTGATGTGCTTGGTTCTTATCCACTTGTAATAGATAAAATAATATAATAGTAAAATAAAAGAAGGCTGATTATGATTATAGCAGATAATTGATGTCCAACCTTTTTAATTTTATGGAATAAGGTAACAATTTAATCTCCTACAATTAAAATAACTGAGCTTATTAGAGATATGACAATCTTCATTTCAATAGTATAACTTTCGTCAAAGATAGTTGATATAGCTAAAGAGTGTATTATTCTTAAATAAAATAAGGTAAATCTTATACTTCTAGATACTTTATCATCAAAAATATAAAATATACTAAAGAAATCATGGAAAATAAGTAATTAAAATAACAAGCCCTTACTAATAAGTTTATTAAATTTATCAATTAAGATTACATTTTACAAATCATCCAAAGAATTCTTAGTGTCTTCTGAAGATTTTGCAGATGATTATTTAACTTATTCTTAATTATCTTTATTGTTTGATTACTGAGAAATTAATTTAGAGAGAGCACTTTACTGAGGTGTTTTATATATTATATTATCAAATTATAATCTATTTGTAAATTAGAAGCTTTACTTTTGTGTTTATTCTAAATTTTATTATTGCAAATTATAGTCATCTGAACCATTATTTTATTAATCAATTTATATTAATTTATCACTCTAATTTGAAAACATTTTATTTTCTGATTTTTAAGTTGTTAATAGATTATCTTCTTATTTTTAAATGCTAGCTATCTTGTTAGCTTCAAATTATTCATCGATATTTATTTCTTAGATATACATTAATTCTGACTCTTTTCTACGATTTTTATCATTTATTTATTATTAAATTTTCATTTCATTATCATCTTATAAAATTTATTGATCTTCTCCTTATTTGGAAGTCTCTTCATTGATTTTAATGGAAATATTATCTTGTTTTTCCTTCTCATTCTAAATAGGATAAACTTTATCAAGCTGTTTGATTTGTACCTCTCCACTTAGAATTTGTACATCTCCACTTAGAATTTGTTTTTAATCTAATCTTTGCCCAAAAAAATATAAACCAATCTGCAGAATGGTGGTAGAAAAAAGAATCCAAACAACAGCAAATTTATAAAAATTAGAAAAATTAGATAAGTTCTCTATTCCTTAAGATCCAAATGCTGTTTGTAAGTTTTTATTTTAAATAAGTGACTCTAAATCATCAGTCACTGTTGTAGAACTTAATTTTTTGCAGTAGCAATAATAACTATTCATCTAATTAAAATTAACAGTCTAACAATTGGAAGAGGACCAAGTATTTTCTAACTTCTGTAGACATGTTTAATTAGTTTTTGATAATAATGCATTAGGAAATTTAAAAATATAGCTTTAATTTGTATTAGCTGTATCACTAAGATACCTACTTGCTTATAAATTAATAATAGTAGGTTTAATTACTTTATTTTATGTTAATTAAATCTAAGGATCATATTTAATTAATTCCTATGTGTAGTTCTAGAATGCAGGTGTTTAAATATATGGATTTTAACTGTATGTTGAATATTCTATGCTATACAGATTTGTTACTTGAGTTTATGTTTATTGATCGTCATTAAACTGCATAACATATTATTCAAGATTTTTTTATGTAATTTATTAACAATTTAGTGAAATCAGATTTCCTTTTAATTGTAATCCTCCTGTATTTGGTAGTGATAATTTGCTCATGTCATTGCATATTTTATCTGAAATATTCATCTATTAATTAATTAAATTATCTGAGAAGGATTAAGTAGTTGAATTCAGCATCTTAAAAGAATCAACTAAATTCTATAAATCAATATTGTTATTATTTTACAATTAATTGCTAGTTTCACTAATCTATTAATTCTTCTATAAAATGTTGAAGATCTAGTCTAAAATATTCTAGCTGGAGCTCTACTAAGAATTAGGTATTGAAAACTTAATCTATGATATTACTTTATTTGAAAATGTTGGCAAGAATGATCTTGTGGGAATATTATTTTACAAGCTAATAATTGATTCAATCAGCTATGGTTTTCTTTAATTCACAGAATTCAAGTTATAAATAGGAATGTTTTTTGAAATTTCTTCTCCTAAAATGCATAAATTAAGTAGTTTTTATTTGGTTATTTGCTAAGTGTTGATCTACAAAGCTGTATCAATAGTATTCAATAATTATTACTCACCTTATTAGATGTTATTAATAGTAACTTAAACAGTTGAATTGAAAGTGGCTAAAAAAGAATCCATGACTTATCCCATAATTAAAAGATTCCCAGAAGGTAATACTGTATTAAATTATTAATCAGTAGTTTAATCTATTATTATTCTTCTTAAAATATTAGTTGGATGAGTTTTTTCTTCTTTGAAATCATTAGAATTTGTGTAGTAAAAGAATTAATATGTTAAAGGAGTATTTTTACTATAGCATCCAATCATTTAAATTTAAAAAACTGTCACAAATGCTTCTCCACTTGAAGGAGTAACAGTAAATTAACAATTTGTTGGAGGTAAATTGATGTTAAAGTTCGTAATGCTCAAACTTGGCATAATGTAAGCAGGATTGTAAACAGTAAATCTAACTTGAACAACTGGATTTATTGGTAAAACATTATTAAAAAAATCCCAAATTCTAAATCTAACTTTATAGAAATCAAATTTAATTGTTCCAACAACTTCATTGTTATATAAAACAGCCCCTGCATACGTAAGAGTATCAGAAGAAATATTAGTATCATATTCAATAGATACATTAATGTCTTCATTCATATTTACTTAAACTAGTTAAGTTTATTTTTCAATCATGATTGTTAAAGGTGGTATATCTACTTCAGATAATATTGCTACTAGTGTTTTTGTAGATTCTCTTGTATCTTTTTTGCCAGTAAATGTAAACTAAACAGTCTAATAAGGCAAGAAAGTTGATCCAGCAATTGAAATACTTGCCACATTTTAAGGTATATTAACAACATTTTTTAAATAATCATAGCATTGAAAATCTCCATTATTTTTTACAAGTGATTTACATTCCCAGTTTAAATTGATACCTTAAGGTGAATTAGAATCTTCAACTTCATAATCTCGCCCTATTCCTGTCAAACTTATTTCCTTTTTATAGTTAAACTATCTGCTCTCTCCTCCTTGTATATAAACTAAAAGATCAGAAAGCTAAGGAGTAAATTAAATCTAAGACTTCTAATTTATTGCTTAATTACTGTGCAAAGATACTTCAACCTTTATTTATTTAAAGATAATTTATTTATTTATTTGCTTTTAAAAGAAACTTTTTAGTTATTTAATCATATTTATTTGTAATGAAAATTTATTTGTTTAAAATTAATCAAAGTTTCTTTAACAAAATACTCTTTTTCTTATTGAAGGATAGTAAAAATAAAAAATCTATCCTAATATTATTCTATTATTACATTTTTCAATTACAAAAATTCTTATTGTTTGTTTTTTGTTTGCTTGTTTCTCATAATTAAGAAAATTTATTTAGTGAATTAATTATTTGGAAAATTTTTACTAATAGATCAAACTGTGTGTTAAATGGTATTAAATATTTATTAACATCTATTTAAATTTATTAAGAAGCTGATGAGTTAATAATTTTATTTAAGTCAGGCATAATTTAAGAGGTTATTTTAATATCTAAAGGCTCTATAAAAGCAGTAGGACCAGCTTAATCACAAGTTTGAACTTAAAATGCAAAGTAAAAAGATAAATCCATATATCTATATTTTAGAGTAATAAATATATTAAAATTAATCAATTTTAAAGTAAATATACCTGTAAATCGGAGGATATCTATTTTGAATTGAAGAAATAATTATTTCTTTTTCCTTCATTATCTATGTTTACAAATTTAAAACTCCCTAGTAATTAATTTTAAGAGTGTATGAGAAATAAGCAGAAACTTATGTTCCATCAGGTATTAAATATTTGTTAATTAATAATGTTGTACTATTCAATTAATTTGCATTTTATATAATTTAATTTAACTTTGCCTGTGTTGATTAATCTACATTAGGTTGAGTACTAATACTCCAAGAAAATGAATAAAAACCTCTTTTTGCATCATTCAAAATGTTATTTGCCAATATCTTGAAGATTGCATCATTACAGGTACTTTGTGTTTATGAGTGCTGATAATTTATTTAAGGACTTTAATTCATTAGTTAAGTAAACGATGCCAAATAAAATGTGTCAATCTTAATATTATTATTCTAATTATATTCATACTAAAGAATATTGTTCTTGAACGATAGAGTGTTATTACTCATTATAAATGAATCTTAACCTATTATTGTAAATATTATTTTTCTTTATTTTTTAAAAATTAGATTTAAATTCTAAAGTTTTAATTTAAAATTTTGAGAGAAAAATAAAAATGAGGTGTTAAAATTCTTTACTTAGAGAAATTACAATCTATGATGAATTTATTATGCAAGTAGATTATCCCAATAAATCTAGAGTGTTTTTCTCAAAAATTTAATTGCAGTTAATATTTTAAATTAAAACTAAAGGAACTCCAAATTCTAGAGTTAATTTTGGAGAATCGCTTGATAAAGTAGCCTAAACAACAGCGACATTTTCATGACTACATTCATAAAATATATTTCTGTTGTCGATATTGTTTTTACAAATACATGTTTAACTCTGTTATTAAAAATTCATAGTTTAATAGCAGTCTAAGCATATGTTTTTGTCTCCATATTGACAAGACCTACATGTGGCAGCACATTATTAGCATTATGATGTGTATTTTTGGCATTCTACACATTAAGAAGCCTAAGCAACAATATAATTATTTGGACACACTTAATAGCATCGATAATTCAAAAAAAACCAATTTTACTTACACGATAAACAGTTATTAATACCTGGTCCTTAACATGTACTACATGATTAATCACAATTTGAGCAAATATAGTTTTGATCTCTATACTAATTTGAATTACAAATCTATACACAATAGTTTGCTTATTATGAGAATATATATCCACTCTAACAACTGGAACAGCTTTGTCCATCATGACAAGAGTCACAATTTTAAACACAATTTTAGCACTAGAAATTCTAATCATAATATTTTTTTACTCCACATATTAAAACACAATAATTAGCTGCTGATAAAAATTGGTATCCAGATTAACAACTTGTACAACTCTATCCGTTACTACATGAATCACATTTTTATACACAATTTTAGCACAAAAAGTTAGAATCATGATATTGATTTGAAGCACATATAGGTACACAATATTTAGCTGAAGAGGAAAATTAGTATTAAGATTAACAAGAAGAGCAACTATCCCCATCTACACATGATGTGCAATTAAGCACACAGTTCTAGCATTGAAGATTAGAATTTCTAAATTAATTAGAAGCACATTTTTGAAAGCATTGAATCATTCCTGGTGAAACAATAATTTAATCATAGCTTGAATCACAATTTTAACAACTCTACCCATCAATACATTAAAGACATCCTGCCATACAATTTTAACAATCACTATTACTATTTCTAAATTAATTAGAATTACATTTTAACTTACATTCATTTACTCCAACTGAAATAGTAACATTATCATAAAGAGAATCACAAGTTTAACATGTCTAACTATCAACACATTAATTACAGTTTTAGATGCAATTTTAGCAAATATTGTTGCTATTTCTAAATTATTTTGGATCACATTTTAAAAAACAATAATTTTCTCCTAATTTGGTATTAATTTTATCATAATTAGAGTCACAAGTCAAACAATTTAAGTTATTTGTACAACTCAAACAGTTTGAAGAACAAGATCTACAATATTAAATAAAATAAGTGCTATCTGAAATATAAGGGTATTTACCACTTTGGCATTATAATTAACAAATTTGTTTTCCATTTAGTGTAATTTAATTAAAACCTATGTAACAAGCTTAACAATTTGTATTATCCCATGAATTACAACCAAAGATACCCTTTAAATAAAATAAAAATAATTTTATTTTATTGAAAGTTAATTTATTTTGTTTTTATTTTATTTTATTGAAAGTTAATTTATTTTATTTTATTGAAAGTTAATTTATTTTATTTTATTGAAAGTTAATTTATTTAATTTAATTTTGAAAAGAATGGTCAATCTTTTTCTAAGATTTTGAAAAAAATTTACATTTAAAGTAGAAGTATTGATATCAGCATCAATTACAATATTACTGATTTTAACATTTTATATATTTGAAGTAAATTCTATTTAAAGCTATACTACAGGAGAACTAGGGCCTACATCAATAAAATCAGTTGATTTTAACACATTCCTACTTTAGCTATCTGTACAAACTAAATTTCCAGAAAGATTAGTATAACTTTTACATTTGTTTGCTTACTAATAAAAGCAAACTGTAAAATTAGGAGTACTTGTAGAAAATGTAATAATATCGTAATTAAAGTAGATATGTCTTATTTCCAAGTAACTTCAATCATTAAAAATTTGTAAATATTTTTTTAGTTTTTAAAAATAAATTTTTTACCTAAAATCCTAAGAAAAATTTAAGGTTGTTGAACCATTTTCAATATATTAATAACCGCTACAATCAGTATATAATTAAGAACCTTAATCAAATCCACAACTATTAGCTCCTAGTGAACAATCAGAGGATTAAGTAAATATTCTATATCTTAGACATAAAGAATATTTCAGCATGCTGAAAATCCCTTTTAATTTAAATAAATAATGATTTTATGTTTTCATAAAAAATAATCTTACACAAAACAGCCAAGAAAAAAGGAAGATTTTTAAACAAGCTCATCCTTTTTACTTTTTATTTTTCAATAATATTATTTGTTTTCAAAATTAAAAAATTATTACTTTTTTTGCTTTAATTAAAATTTAATGGATTTTGATGCAAAAGCAATTAATTTGTTAATTAACAAAAAATACAAAAAAACAAAATCCCAACTTATTTTTTATGAAGGAAATTGATTAAAACCACCATTTAAAATAATTAAATTCTTTTAATTTTTTGCAGCCTAGCCTGTATGCCTTTTTAAAGTTAAATAATTTTATAAAATAAAAATAACATTTTAAAAAAAACTATTTCTATAAATTTTAATGGAATAAATAACTTTCTTGTTTGCCATGAAAATTAAAGCTATGTTTATTTTGATTGAATTAAGGAATTTAACACTTTAGCAAACTTTGAAAATATTAGCCTCCCTTTTAAAATTAATCTCTTTGTTTTTATTTTTTTATTAATAGAGAGAGCAATTATAGAATAATTGTATTCAGGTTCTATACTCTAAATTGGACTTGTAAAAAATTAGAGGGAAGGATTTAAAAAGAGTAAAATTAAATTAAAAATAGGAACTTAGTCTTTTAAAATACCTGAATTATTAATATAATCACAAAAAAAAGATCAGTAAAAATGCTTATTAGATTATCTAAATTTCTTTCTTCAATAAATCTCCAATGAGTAGCATTAATTGATAACAAAATAAATAAATAAATAAATACATTCTTTAGCTGTAAAAATAAATTTCACTCGTATCATATTTCGAGGATAAAGCATTCAACTTTGAAAATGTATTTATCAGCAAAGAAAGTAAATCATTCAAACTAATTAGATTTACAATAATGATGAATGTATTTTTTGCTACGTTAACAATTTAAAATGATAGGAGATACAGTGAAATGAACATATCAATAGAATATCCATGCTATTTTTTACACTATTTACTTTTTTTATTGTAAAATAATAGTAATAAAACTTTTGAAAACAAACAATCTCTTTAGTTTATTATTTAGAAAGTAGACTTACCTTTTATATCAATAAAAATGTTAAATGGCTTATTTTAGTGAATTAAAAGTTAATGAAAGGGGAAATTACCAAAGAAATCTTAGATAATTCATAAAACTAGGTTTAAATAATTATATTTCTGCTCTTGGTCCTAATCATTTTAGCATCAAAAGCAGCTAATTTCTGGCATATAGAAAATAATCTAATGATGTATATCTTTTTAATCTATATCCTCTAAACTCAAATAAGCAAATTAGTAGAAAAACATTTTTGTTTTTGTTAGTTTAGATTTAAAAATTTATAATTTTTTATCTAACTTTAGTCAATTTTTATTTTAGGGTAAAGGAGTTTGGACACTTTAAAAAATGCCATTATTTTAATAATAAAAAAGGAAAGAAAGTAGTAATGTAAATAATATTATTTTATATAGGAAAATACTTAAATCAATCATTAAAAAAGAGTTTTGAAACTTTAATAACTTAGAAATAATAATGAAAATGTTTTATGCTAAGAATTAATAACGTTTTTATAAGTTCAAAATCATATTTAGAAAAATAAACTATTATGCATAAATGCTTTTTTCACTCTATTAAAATCAATTAATCTTGTATGATTTTTTGATCTAACTATTATTTGATAATCTATTTGAATATGAAGTTATTTGGTGATTAATAGTCAGCAAATTAATATCTGAAAGTAAGAAAAATTTAATTAAAAACGAAATTTTTTAATTGAATCTTATTTTCCTCTCAAATTTGATATTTTTTAATAATCCAAAACTATTTTTTATTTTTTCTCAATTTCCAAACAAACCAAAAAAAATCAAATATATTGAAGACTGAATTATACCTAAAAAGTTTTCCTATTAGTTAGTTTATGATAGCTGGAAAAAAAACTCAAAGTTAGTTTATTTATTCAGATTTTTATTTTTGAAAAGTAATTATCAAATTTGATCACAAAAAAATATTTCATAGTTCTTTTTTCCAATTTAAAATATTTTTTTAATCTTTTGTTTCTTTTTTTTAAACTTTTTGTATGAAAAACAAATTTTATTGGATCAGACATTTAAAATTGTATTAAAAAGTTAAAGATAATTTATATTTGTAATTTAATATTTTGCATTAAGAAAAAATTAAATTTAATTAAAATAATTATATACAACTTATTCAACTTATTGAACTAAACAGAAAGTAAAAAAAGATTTAGAAAACTAAAAGACTTGTTACAAATATATAAATATAAATTAAATACAATTAAAATTTTATTTATATTTTGTTGGGAAACTGGCTTCCTTGATCTAATTGAGTTTGGATTATCTACCTACCTTCCTGATTTCTTGACTTAAAATGTTTAAATAATTAGAATTTATGTAGTTTTTTTAAATCTTGAAATTTTTATTATGAAAAATTTACTCTTTATCACTTTTGTTTATGTTAATCTAAAATTAATTAAGTCCTTTTTAACAATATTCTTTATTTACTCTTGGTCTTTTATTAAATTATTTTTTTTAATTAGTTAGAAAATACATTTCAAAAATCTTACCAACTTAATATTAAAATAAAGTAAGTTCATATCATTTTTATCTGGATAAAGAAGTCTTTTTACAATCTTTTTTAGATTTTTTATGGAGATTTATCAAATTTTTTCAATCAATTTTACAGTCTTTTTCATAAAAAATTATCAGTTATTTTTAAACATAATTTATATTTTACTCGCTAAATATATTGATTATTAAGATTTGTTTATAAAATTCTTCAGACTTTTTTCTCTAAAATGAATATTACTATCTATATTAAATTTTATCTTATGTTAGTTATCATGTTTTTTTAAATAAATATTTTACTCGCTTTTGTAATATAATAATTTTTATAATAATCTTTAGATCTTTAAACAGAATACCAACTATTTAAGTTAATTATATTGAATTAAATTAATTTTTAAAATTAGACTAATATTTTACTTTCTTTTTTTAAAATATTAACAATATTAATATTTATATTATGGCTAGCAGCAATGTGTGTGTTACGGTCTATTTTAGGATAGGTAAATCGCATTTTTATATGATTAATTAGTTAGTAATTAAATAATATGTTTGTTATTTACTCCCTATTAAAAATAAATTATTTTAAATTTTTTTAAAAGAAATTCAAATATTTTACTTCCATCTTTTTTATTCACAAAATCATGTCATTTTTCAAATGATTTTTAAGCTTAAAGCAATTACGTTTTGCTATTTTAATTTACAAGATTTAATCACCAATTTTTGAAGATTAATTAAATTATTTACTCTCTGTATGTAAATAAATGAATGAAGTATTTGGGTTTAAATTTTAAATTGTTTTACGAGCTTTTATTATTGAAAATAAATAAAATAAAGCATATTTTGAATCTTAAAAAATCTACCTCCAACTTTTTGTTGATAAAAGTCAATAAATATTCTTCTCAATTAATTGATCTGTGTTTACTCCCTAATTTTTATTTTTATATTAACTAAGTTTGTTTGAAAAAAGATTAAAAAATTACACCCTAATTGATAATAAAGAAGAATTAGATTCTATTTTTTCATCAAAACTCAGTAAAGAAATTACAATCTAGTGATTAATTTATTTCATTTTTAATGAATGTCTTAAAATTTATTTGTTACTCCCTATTAAAATTAACAAAATAGTCTTATTTAAAAAAAAGCATTTTTTTAATTTTACTATCCGCTATTCATAAATGATAATATAGATTTATCAATTTCTACCCATAAATTCTAATTATTTCTTACAAACTATTAAATTGTAAATTCATAGTTTATTTTCAAATTAAATCTGCTTTTTAATTGCTTACTTCCTTTATTAAAACATTTAAAAGGTTAACTGATTGTTGTTAAAAATGCCTTTAATATTTACAGCCTATAAGTATTTAGTTAAATTTGACATATTAAAATAAGGAATGATTCAATTTTATCAAACAGATTCGTTTTTTATTAATAATTTTTTATCAAAAGTAATTAAATGCATTACGACCTATTTTAAAAATAAAATTAAAAAATAAATATGGAATTTAAAAGATTACACCCTATGCAAAATTTTATTTTATTTAGTTTAAATTTCTACTATGCTATATTATCTAATTATTACGTTCTTTTTTTTATAAATAAGATTCAGAAATTCTCTAAAACTATTTCAAAAATGTACCCTCTTTATTTAAAAAAATTAATTTTAATTATATATTTGTTAATAGTAGTTTAAATGCTCACATGCTAATTTATAATGAAGACATCTTAATATTTATGATACTTCTTATTCTGAAAATTGTTACTGCTAGCTGTAAAAAAATTTTAAAATACCAATTTTATAAGAAAAAAAGTACTGGCTATTTTAAAAAGAATTTTTGATTAGATCTTTTCGCCATGTAAAACTATAATTACTTCCTTTTAAAAATATCTCTTTTTGATATCAGTCAACTTATTTTTAAAAGTATTTACCTATTTTAATAAAGGCTTAATAAAAATTCTACATAATAAAAGAAAAATGTTACATGCAGCTGTAAAAAGTAAATCAAAAATGTCAAAATCTTCCAAACTAAGAAGGATCAAAAAAATTACTCACTTATTGATAAAAAGAATTTCTTTCAAGATGAAAATTAAAAGTGATAAAATTACATTCTTTTTAGTAAGATTAACACTAGAGATTTTTTTTTAATATCTAAGAAAATTACATTCTTTTGGCATTTAAATTATATATTTGTTTTTTAAGAAGTGCAAATTTGAATGATTATTTAATTTACCTCCTTTTTTTAATAATTAACAATAATTTATTTTTATTTTTGGTAAAATCTGATTAAAAATTTACATGCTGTTAAATTCCATCAAAATTGATTAGAAACATAATCCAAACTCTCTTCAAAGAAAAACTTACTTCCTATTTTAAGTAATTATTTTATTTTAATATCTTTATTTTAATTCAAAAGTAAATATTTACTTTCTAAAATTATATTTTATATTGAAATAAAGAAGAAATGAGGTGTTTCTTACAAACTGTATATCATATATTATTTTAGTAAGTTTCTTATATTTTGGATAATAATGTTACTCTCTCCTATTATAAACAAAACATTTATTACTTTTTTAACTATTTCTAAAACATTTACGTTATATCCCTGTTAATCACAGTTAAGATTTTATTTTAACTTGCTTTAAAATCTTCAAAACTACTTACTTTCTTTTTGTTTTTGGTTTATTTCGTTTAAAATTTATTTTTACTAAAAAATTACTCCCTATTTTTTAATTTTGATTAATAGTTTTAAATTAAAAAAAATAAAATTAATTAATTACATTCTATTTTCATGTTTAAAACTATTAGATTTTACCAATAAAAATTATTTTTACATGCTAGTAATGTAAAAATATATTTAAGCTTTAAAAATATCTTTCTTCATCAATTTACTATCTAATTATATAGGGGAACGATTATTTAAGTTAGCATCATAAAAATTCAAAATTATTTTTGTTAAATGTTTAAAATGAAATATATTTTTTAATAATTTTAAATAGGTACCCTCTATTAATATATTTTATAGGTTGATAATTTTTTAGATCTTAGATAACTTACATTCTTTTTAAATAAGAGTAAATCATCTTTTTATAAGCTTTAGCTGGAAAAATTCATTACTGTCTATTTATTTATTATTTAGCAAATAAATAATTTTTTAGTTATTGAGACTATTTAAACAAGCAATTCAAAAAGTTACCTCCTTTTTTGGAAATTTAAATTAAGACTTTCTTTGCTTAGGTAAGATGAAATTTTACTTTCTATATTTAAGATATAATACCTTAATAAAATTTATAAGAAAATGAATCTAAAATTACCTTCTAATTTTTGTTAGTTTAAAATCTATCAGTAAGAATTCAATTGTTATGACTATCTATAATGATACGTGCTTTAATTTATTTGACATTAATGATTTAAATTTTTCTTAACAAAGATATTACTTGCTTCAGATAATAATTCAATAAATTAATCTTCTTTAATAATTCTGTTAAATTGTTTACTAGCTATATTCATAAAAGTAACCTCTTATTTTCAATCTTGAATAGAAGTAAATATTTACATCCTAATTAAAGTTGAAAAATAATAAGATAATATTCCCACCAAAATTTTTACTAGCTATTTAATAGATCAAATAAGTTTATCTTTCAATTTGTGGTTATGTCTTACTATCTTTTTTGAAAATTAAAAATAGTTGTTAATTGATTTGTCTTCAATCATGCTAATTACAGGCTTATAACTCTTCAGATTTGATCAAACTAATATTTACTATCTTTTTAAATAAAAAAATAAATTAATTTGTTAAGATAAATTAAATTTATATTAATTACTCACTAATTTGCAAAAAGATCATTCAAGTAAGAGAATTAAAATTAATCTAAATTTTACGTTCTTTTTTTATTTTAATTAGGTAATTAAATTCTATCAAGCTTAAAAAATCATCATAGATTTATAATTCATTTACATGCTTAATTAAAAGATATTTATTTAGATAAGCAAAAAGACTTATTTATGATAATAATTTTACTATCTTTTTTTTTAAATATAAATTAAATTAATTATTAAAAATTAAAAAAAATTAGATTTTACCCCCTAATTTTTTACATAATATTTAAATCTTTCATTTTAAATTAAATAAAGATTAGTTACGGTCTTTTTATTAAAGTATATAGTTATTTGCTTATCTAAAATAATTAATTCAATTACTATGTTCCCTTAATTACGCTTTGATTGCCTTCAACATTTTAAGCCAATGAATTTTTATCATCTTTTTTTCCCTTAATTTGAAAAGATTTAAATTATCTTATTAAACTAGATTTATTACCTTCTATTACTAACTAACTCCTTGCTGTTATGAATTTAATAATTATTCTTATTAGGTTATTAAATCATTTATTGTTTCATCTAATCCCTTTTTTTCTTATTGCAACTTTAAGATAATTAGGTTCTAAATATCCTTAATTAAAAATAATAAATCTATGAAATGATTAAAGTATCTACATTGTTTTATTTGTTCTCTTCTATTTCTTGATTGAGTTATGATATAAAATCCTCTTCATTTTAACTTTATATCATTTTAAGTATTTTTTTAGCTTAATTGGTATTTAATGATTTACACTATTGGGTAGAATGAGTTCTCAATGCCTTGGACAAACTCAACTTCTTTTTTGAACTATCTAATAAATTACTGGGCCTCTTCATCATCAATGACTTCAATCTACTTACTATCTAAAGAAAATTCAAAACAAATAATTCCTTTTAATAAAATTAAAACTTCCTTTATCTTTAACCTATCTCTTGGGATGAACTTAGTTAAGCCTTCAATAATGTATTTCAGTTACTTATAGTAAACAAAATCTTAGAAATCAGGACTATACTCTAAAGTTCTATGCTTGTTGAATATCAAATTTGGGTTAAACCCAAAAATCATTGTATAAATTAGATATCCTATCAATATAAATAAATGTTAATCCATGTCTACATAAATTTAAGTTGTATATACCAAATGAACATGCTTCACTCTAGAAAATAATTTATGAATTAAAATAGATAAAAATAAAGAATAAAAATACTCTAGAACTAGGTAATGTCTACACATTAACATTTATGTTTTAATATTCTGTCGAATAATTAAACTAATTTGGATCATAGCATTCTGGTGCTTAGCACAACATATTTCCTTTCTATTTTTTTCATTAAATTTATAAATATTTTTATATGCATTCATCAATGTTGATAATACGTAAACATCTAAAGAGTATCCTGAATATTATGTCAGATTGTTTGCATACCCAAAATCAGCTTTTTGATTTTTTCATAAATTTCTAAAAATAGAATTTGATTTAATAATATTTTTACAAACAATAGCATTTCCATTGTAATCTATTAGAATATTATCCATCTTCAAATCTTTCACTAAACATTCTTTTTCATGTATATAGTAAAGACCTTCAGCAATATCCTTTGCATATTTTATTGCAGATAACTCATTTAATTTTTTGTTTTAGCTTCTTAAAATAATTTCATTAAGAGTTCCTATTTTTAATTTCTTAAAATTAGCTAGCTAGCTAGCTTGTAATAGAGAAATGTATTTATTAAGTGTTAGTTAACATTTTACCTAAGCATTCTGTAAGAACTAAGTAAGTAAACTCTGTTCCTTCAATTCTGTCTAAAAAGTTAACTACATATGGACACCCTTTACATGTATTTAGTAATTTAATTTCTTTTTCAACTTAATTCGATGCAACTTAATCAACAATTCCTTTTTTGTTACGAACATGAACACCCTTGATAGCATATCTCTTATTATTAAAGCTATTCTTTGCTAAAACTACTAATCCTTGTGCTCCTTATCCTAAGAACTTGAACTCATTATATCCTTTTTGAGATAATTCCTCAACCATACTTTCATATAAATTGCTTTAAGTTGAATTCAATTATTGATCTGGAATGTCTTAAACTTAATATTTAATTTTAATAAAAAACTCTAAATGTAATTCATATTTTTATTGTCCAATTGCTTGATTATATATTTTAGGATAAAGTGATTTCAAAGCTATTAATAAGATTACTCAACAAAATAAAACAATCACCTAATATAAAAATGCTTTTACCTAATAGTTATTGCTTATCTAGCATTTAAATATTCTTGCTCGCATACATTTCCTTAATCTTTTGCCTATTTTAAATATGCTCAATAATCTTCTATTTGATTTATCTCAATTTTTATTAATTTTAACTTTTTTAATCCATTTCTACTCACTTTTTTCTCTAATATTTTTGCTTATTAAATTATTCAATTAATATTTTGAATCCTTCTCCAAAAATGTGTTAGAAATAATAAAACCTAAATACATAAAGCAGCAACCAAGTAAGCAAATAGAATATTAAAAAAAGATTCATTTAATTAATTATCATTTTCACATATACTCACTCAACAAATATCTTTTAAATATTGACTATAAACTATAACTGACTAAATACCTTGTAAAAATTACCAACTACAAAATTATTTTTAAATTGAAAATCATATTTGAGTTGTCTAAACACAAACTTATAAATATTTTAACAAAGATTAAATACACAACATTAATATATTTTTATCCATAAAAAATAAGTTTAATTCTTAATTTCTTGCGAATAAGAATTAATTAATATATTTTGTATTTTTTTCTTATAACATAACATATACTTAATAAATAAAGATGCATTTAATAAATAATCATTGTTAATTCATTAAAGGCATTTCAACACCTACATTTTGCTGATTTTCAGATTCTGTTTAATAATTTAATTTATCTGTTTATGCTTAGTTGTCTTCATTATACAACTTCAAGACAATAGTATTTGCTGTATATTAAAATATACTGTTCAAAGCTAATATCAAAGGATAATAAGTAAATAATATCATAATGTTAAAACTTCTTTTTGGGTAATAAATTGGGTATTCAAAAGTTACAAAAGCTAATTCTTTTAATTCTCTCTAATTTAATCTGTTTTTTGAATTCTATACAGCCAATCCTGTTTCCTAATTATAAAAATGAACCCAGCAAGTTTTAGGTGTTATCAAATCCTTAAAATTATTTTATTCATTAGAGCACAACCATGTTGGTATTTTTATCTAACTGAATGTGTACTACTGTTAACATGTTGAATGAATACCTAATACATAATTAAATTTATTTTTAAGTTCAAAAATGCTTTAATTCAAAATACTCTTAATATTCAATGTTTATTTGTAAATAAAAATTTTTTTTAGATCTAATAAAATAAAAATACCATAGTAAGGATAGGGATGGTATCTGCTACCATAATAACTGTCATAAGAATATACTCTATCAGAGGGTCTTGGAGTTATATATTTTTCTCTTGATGAAGATGAAGAGTGAGAGTGACTACTACTACTGCTACTATGCCCACCACTACTATGGCCACCACTTCCTCCTGCTCTTAAAATTCTCTCTCTATGAGAAACGTCAGTTATATTTGTGTTATTATAGGGATTTCCTTTAGGATAATCTATAATTCCTGGACCACATCTTGATTATTATATAAGTAGAAATAAAGAATTTAAAATTGAATGAATGAAATTACTCAAATGTATCATTAAATTGCATAATTTTATAAGGAGGAATAGGGTTTAGAGAATATGCTTAGTATTCATTTGTTAGACATCCTGAACCAAGGTAGGAATTTCCATTTTACATAAAATTAACATATGTGAGAGAATAAGCTTCATTTCCATCTAAACTTGTTTTGGAAATTCCTGAAACAACACACTTTTCCACCTGCTAAAATGATAAATCAGTCGTCTAACCAGCAGGCATTAGGATAGCAAAATAATAATATAAAAATACTGGCAAGCAAAATATCAAAATGACAATATTGCAGACATTAAAGCATTCAGTTTAGTCTGTTTCAGGCTACCAAACTAAAAAAAACTGAAAAGATATGTAGAGAAATAATACAAGTATCCAATGGTATATTTGCCAAGCTGCATCAGTGCCTAAAATAAGCAAGTAAGTAAAAAATACAAATGCTATTAAAGCCTATATCTGAGTCCAAATAAAGTGCTTAACATAAGTCTATTTAAAAAAATCTCCCATAATCTAATAATAATCAGCTTCTTAAAGAAATGATCAATTTAAATATTAACTTTTATCTATATCTCTATCTATCAAAGTTTCAATCTAACTTTTTATCCTCAAATACAATCAAGATTATTTTGTTGATTTAGTTTAAGTTATTTATATTATTTATATTCACAAACCACATATCTACCTTTATTAATTAGAAAATCAATGAGTTAATTATATCGAACTAAACTTTTACCAACATATTCCAATTAAACTACTTCCTCTATTTTATGTTTTTAAAATAGACAAATCATCAAAAATACTTCATAAATGTTAAAAGGTCTATTCTATTAATACCTATTCCCTTTCTCTCTGGTACTCTTTTCTTACATAAAGAAAGGGAGGTTTTGATATTTTTATATAAAAATAAAAAAGAAAAAAGAGAAGTGAGGTATTTATTTAAAATCAATAATTATACAATGTAGTAATATGTTTATCACTATATTTTAAAGTAAGAAGTTATAAGATGCTAGAGAGGTCATATTATTAGTTTTAGTTTTCGATTTAGACTTTTATTCAATTTGTTTTTAAGTAATGATAAAAAAAACGGCTATTAAAATTTAGCTTAATTTAAGAATGTTTCAGACAAAACCTTAATTTTTTGACCTCCTTTCTTGTATTTCAAGATATACTAGGTACGAGTTTGAAGTTAATACAGTATTATTAATACAATTTTTTTTTCAAATCATTTAATATTATTTTACATTTTTATTAAAATTAAATAATTTTGAGCAGTACTAAAATAACAAAAAATTTAAAGGCCAGAATTTTTTGTTAAATTAAAATAAATTTTTTATGAGCTGAAATAAATTGAGAAATATTTATTTTTTTTTGCTGAAAAATTTACTAGAGCCTTACCAAATACAGTAAATAAATTTAAAATTTATTTTGAAAATATATTTGCTAATCAATAAAAGTAGAATTTAGATAAGAAAAGGTGGATTTTCAAAAAAAATATTAAAATAAATGACTTTATTAAATTAATAAAAAGAAAATTTATTAATTAACAAACAAATAAATATCAAAAAAATCAAAATCTAAAAACTAAATAAAAGAAAGATTATAAATAATGGCTGAAAATACAACAGTTTTTAAAAATCTACAAGATGTAATTTTAAATTTTACTTACAAGTCATTTAATTTAACTTTTTTTGCAAAAAAAAAGTTTTTTGGCTCTTCATTACCACCATCTCACGCTAATCTTGAACTTGTTTTAATGTAAAGCTAGATAAATTAATAATCATATCAAATTAATTAGAAAATTTAAAGAATTAAAATATTGCTTCTCTTGTTTTAAAAAATTTAAAATATATTTTTTTTCATTTTAAAGAACTAAAATATTTCTTTTTTCTCTTTTCAAAAATTTTTAATTTCCTTTGATTTTTCTTGTTATTACTTTACTTTAACTAAAAAGGAGGTCAATATTGAGAATTAATGGAACTTAGCAATTAGGTATTGCTTTAGCAAGATGCTAAAAAGTCAAATATTTAACATTACTTCTCTAGTAAAATAGTTTTTTTTAAATTTTATTAATTTTAAAATTATTTCATAATTTTTTTTAAATTAATTTTATCAATACAATTAATTAATAAATAATATAGACAAAACAATATTTGTAATGATGCATTATTAAGATTTGGCTTAGATTTAGCATAATGCAAGAATATAGAATGCTTAAAAATTTGCCTCTAGTAATATTCATATTTATATGATATTTAATGACTATATTTATGAAAATTTACAATTTGTATCAACAAATGAATATTTTATTTGAAATCAATTCTAAATATTAATTTTTTTATTCATTAATAACTAATAAGCTGTAATGATATAAATGATAATGGGTTATTGACTCTTAATTTTGCTTTGCAATAGTTTGATAGACTTAAAACTTGAGAATATGCCATGGGGTAAATATTATAATTTATTATAAAATTTAAATACTATTTAATATGTCTACTATTAGTATATTATTTCAAATTTAAATACCATATCAACTCCAACCTCCTACCTAGTATTTAGCAAAATACAAGTAAGGAGGTCAAAAAATTAAAAATTTCTAAAATAAATAAAAAACTATTAAAAATTTAGATTAAATTAGAAAGATTCTAGCCTATAAATATTTTATTTAATTAAATTGTCATTTTTATTTTATTTTAAATTTAATTTTTAAAAAGAAATAATTCAGTAAGATAAAATGGTGCTTTAGAAATTGGACAAACTTTAGCAAATTGCTTAATTCTTGAAGATTTATATTTAGATTTAAGGTAACTTTATTTTATCAATCAAAATTAAACCAAAAAATAATTAAACTAAAATAATTTTTATCAAATTAATTTTTTGAAATATTATTTTTTTAATGATTTTAATAAATTTATTTTATTATAAAATTAAAAGCTGCAATAAAATTTCTTCAAATGGTGCCAAAAATTTATCTCTTGGATTAGCGAAATGCCGAAATCTTGTACAACTTAAACTAGACTTAAAGAGAAAGTAAAATAAAATAAGTCTTATTTCTCTTCTTTAAAAAATTAATTAAAATTTTTAAATAAATGTATTGAAACTTTTTAATTTTATTTCAAATTATTTACCTTTTGTTTTTAATTGAAAAATTTATATTAAAAGCGAAAACATTGGGGATGAAGGAGCAATTTGTATAGGTGAAGCAATTGGGTGTTGTATTAAAATTTAAAAGCTTTAGCTAGAAATTGAGTTATTTATTTTAGTTAATAAACCTTAAAATCCTATTTTTTATATTTTTTAATAATTTATTCATTAAAAAGAGAAAATGAAATTGGGCCTAATGGAGCAAAAGGCTTGGGCATTGGTTTAAGTAAATGCAAAAATATAACCACTATGTTTCTTGAATGATCATTCTTTAGAATTTAATTTTTTTTTTAATTTAATTACTTATTAATAATAACTTAAACATTTTATATTTCAAAATAGAGAAAATAAAATATCGAATTAAGGTATTTCTGATTTATCTTAAGGATTAGCTAAGATACCAAAGCTATTTAAATTGGAAATTAATTTTGAGTAATCAAATTATTTTTATTTATTGTTCAACCACTCATTTTTAGATTTCAATTTTTTAAAATTTATTTTAGATTGTATTTTATTAATAAATTTATTAAAAGAAAAAACTTAGTAACTTGTGATGGAGTAGCATAGGCAGGTTAAGGTTTAGCAAAATGTCCTTCTCTGAATACACTTTAGCTTGTTTTTTCGTAAAAATATTTGACTTTTAAATACGAAGATCAATCATAAAACCATTTTAGATTTTTTGTTTATTTTTATTATTTTGTATTTTAAATAAAATACTCAAAAATAAAATAAGATACTTAATAAACTATTACTAAATAAATAAAGGAATAATAAAATTAAATCACAAGGTGTTCTAGATTTAGCTGATTCTGTCTCAAATTGTAGTGAACTTATGTTCTTGGCTCTTCATTTTTAGTAAATTTCTTTAGATTATTTACTCTTTAGGTAATGGAAAATTTTAAATGATAAACCATGCACTTTTAATAGCTTTTAAGAAATTAAATTGTTTTAGCTTATTAAATAATTTTTTTAAAAAGTAATAATGATATTGGATTCTAGGATGTTTCTACATTAGGGAACATAATTGCTAGATAGTACACCAAACTTTATTATCTAAACTTAGATTTATCGTAAATTATTTAATTTCAAGACAATCTAATTAATAATAAATAAATAATCAAACTTTTAAAGCTAGAACACTTTAAGTACATTCCAAAAAGCAATGTTGAGAAAAAGACTTTTTAGATCTATCAGAATAGCATAACTAAAACTAAGTTTTCTTGATATTCATTAGAAAAATATTTAACTTATTTTTTATTGTTAACTCTATATTTTATTCAAAAACATAATAGTAACAACTATTTTGTTTGCTCTTTAAATTTATTTAAATCTAAAACATTTTAATTAAAATTTAATTTAAATTTTTTCGTTTTTAAATTTATTCACAAAATATTAATTCTTAAAATATTTTTCACCCTAATTTAAATTAAAATAAAAACTTTAAATTATTAAAATGAATATGATTAATGAAAATAAATATTTACTTTACTTAATGGGAATACATACATTTTATATTTTATAATATACAAGATATAACTTAAATTGTTATTTTTACTACAAATCATCAACAAAAAAAAATATATTTCCCATTAATATTTTCTTTTGTGTACTTAAGAAAATTTTTTAATTAATTAATAGAGTTTCGTTTTTTGTAATCAAAAGATTACCCACTTCAGGAATAAAATTAGACAATACTTTAATAAATTATACATTAAAGTAGATATAATAAAAATGGGTAACAAATAAAAATAAAAATAGAATTAGCAAGTGATATATTATAATCCTGAAGAAGATGTAACAAAATAGTTTGAAATACTATAATTAATTTTCATTATATTATAGCAAAAGATACAAAACTTTTAATTTTCAGATGAAACTAACCTCTAAGTTGATCTTAAGTATACTTTTTATCATAATTATTTATTTCTTCTTCAAAATACTTAGATAATTTTTCATCAATCCTAAAATTAGAAATACATTCAATTAATAGTACTTTTTAGTAAATAAAATTTATAATAACGGGGGTTTTTTATTTTACTCTTTTATATTTTAAATATTTTATTGCTAGATGGTTACATAATAACATTTTTACACAACAATTTTCCTGTAAAGATTTTTGATACCCCATTTTAAATATAAAATAGACAACTGAATAATAAAAAAATATAATTCCTTTTTAAATAATAACATTTTAAAATCTGCTAAAAAGAAACTAAATGATTGGTGATAAGAGTGTTCCAAATTTGGGATAAGCTTTAGTTAATTGCAATAATCTAGAAAGTTTAAGTCTTAATTTAAAGTAATTCTTTTTCTTTATTATTTTAACTTTCCTCAAAGCTATTTTTGTTATAAAAAAAATAAATTTTGATTATTCTATTTTAAATTAAAAATAAATGTCGATAACTAATTAATAGATATAACAAAATCAGTTCAACAGGAGCTCATATCTTAGGCTCTTTTCTCTCTAATTGCAAAAACCTTAAGCAATTAAATTTAAATTTATGGTAACACACACATTAATGGCCTTTTAATTAATTACTTACTTACAGTATTAAAAAATAATTTAAATTTTATTTTAAACTTCTAATAGCTCTAATAATATTGGTTCAAAAGGAATTACTGATTTATCAACTGGAATAGCAAATCGTTTAAATTTATCTGCATTGGTCTTAGACTTTTCGTAATCATTAAATTTTATTGAAATAGCAATATCTTTTTGGTTTGGATAAATATTATTATTACAATTATTCAAATTACTTTTTGTAAATAAGAAATTATCAATTTATGTTAATACTATTAACTATTTTAACTAATAGATTTTGTAATATTGGAAATGAGGGAGCAATAGGCTTGGGTTAGGCTTTATCTAAATGTTTTGAACTTACTTTTTTGAGCATTGAATTCTAGTAGTTAAATTCTTAAATCAATTAGAAAATTTTTTCAGAAATTAAATAATATATTAAAAAAATTATAAGTATTATTAAAATTATTTCTTTAGTTTTTATACTAGATTAAAACATTTAATTAAAAAAATATATTTAGTTATAACAACATAGGCCATTTAGGTACTTAGGGATTGGGCTAAGGTATATCTAAATGTATCTAGCTAAGAGATCTTTAACTTGGTTTTCCGTAACATTTATACCTGTTCATCAGTTCATGCTTTTATTGAATTATTAATTAGATAAAAAGAGGATTTAATTTTAACTCATTTCTTTAAAAAAGTTAAAATCATATTGGAACAAAAGGTGTAACATATTTATGTGAGGGTCTATCTAGTTGTTTAAATCTTTCAGGTTTTAGCATTAATTTAATGTAAGATTTTAAATAAAAAAAGAGATAGATTTTTGAACAATTTTAGAGAATATGCTTGTTAAAATCAATTTATATTTAATATTCATTTATGTTTTTACAAATAGAAAGAGTAAAATAGTTGATGAAGAAATAATCAATATGGGAAGCTCTTTAGCTAAGCTAGGAAATTTATCTAAATTGTATATGGATTTAAGGTAAACCAAAAAACCTAAAAAATATATTTTTCTTCTAAAGAACTTTTCTTGCCAAAATTATAAAATATTTTAATAATATAAATAAAGTGGAAATATAATCAGTGCTAGAGGCTTTTAGAACTTGTTTTCGCCTTTGACCGATAGCAAAACTCTTTCATATTTAACAATAAATCTTTAGTAATTTATTTTATAGTAAAGTTTTAACTTTTCCTGATTCTAATTGATAATTTATAAGATTCATAGTAATTGAAGAAGATGGGGCATAGAATATTGGTCATGCTTTGCAAAATATTCCAAATCTGATTAATTTAGAAATCTAATTATAGTAAACAAATTTTATTTATTTCTGACAAAAACTGTTAATTTTTTAGATTATTTAATTAAAAATAATCAAACAGTTAAATATCTAAACAATTATTAACATTATTATAAATATCAATAAAATATTTATAAAATATAGAAGCTAAAATAATATTTCTTTCAAAGGAGCATCTGGTTTATGTTCTGGATTATCAAAGTGTTCAAAGTTGGTAGCTTTAAATATTTACTTTAAGTAAATTTAATTTGTCTTTATTTTTGCAGAAAACCAAGCAATAACAACGAGTGTAACTAATGTAGGAAAAACAAAATTTTTATCTATTTTTATATTAATATTTTTAACAATTTAGCTACATAATTGATTGCTTGATTTTCTGAATTGAAATTATTGAGAAAAAAAATTAAAATAACTTAAATAAAAATATTAATTTGTAATTTAAAGTTCTTTAATTTATAAAAAGCTTTAGCGATTTCGATGTTCTAGAAATGTAAAAACTAAGATAAAAATTTAACAGATTCAAAAGATTAGTTAAGAACTCTATCTATTTTACATAGATATCTTTATATTGATCATAATTTTTGTCAAAAAGTGTTAAGAGATTTAGTATTTATTAAAAATTTTATTTGAAATCCTTATATTTTTCAATTCTCTAGCAGAATAATACATCTGATATTTATATTTTTAATTGACTCAAAAAAAAAAAATCATTTTGATTTAAAGAAGCATTTTTCAAAGTAAATTATTCAGTTAAAATCACAATGATTTAATTCTTAAATAGCCCATTTTTAGTAAATCTCATTTTGAGCAACAACTTCAGCTTTAACAGAGCTAATAGTAATCAAAGCAAGTAAGGTGATAGTAGAGAATCTCTTTGAAAAGGATATTTTTTTAGTAGATTTATTTTTTTTAATTAAATTTTATTTTTGTTTTAATTTCTTTTGCCTTTTAAAGCTAGCTCAAAGCATTAAATGCTTCAACAATTTTATAATTTAGTAAATAAACTGACAAACAAATAGAATCAATCATATTTTTTAGTTATTCAAAATAATCAATAAAACCAGACTTACCTTAAATCAATATTTATTTACCATCCTTTTAGTTCTATTATTAATTTACTTTGTTGCTTATAAAGTTAGTGCTGCTAATTTTTTAATAAATCTGATATTTAGTATGTTAGAAAGAAAGTGTAACTTTGCTTTTCCATTTATTTTATGAATTTATGTGATCACACAATATTATTATTTTTAAAATCTTCAGAAAAATTTAATTCTTTAATTTAATGATAGGAATAATCAGTCTCCATTAGTTCAGTTGTCAAACTTAAAACTTTATACTTAGACTGTTAGAAAAGGCCTGTCATTTTTTTTATATAATATATAAAAGGAGCTAATCATGGACTGCTATATAGTTATTATTATAGAGGACCTCAAATTACATAATAAATTAATAATACTTGTTATAACTGTATGTAGCCTTAATAGGCAGTACCCTAGGGTACTATACATATATATATATATATAAATCAGAATAATAAAGCAAATAAGCAGAATAAAGCCATAGCAACAGAAGCTAAGATAGATCCACTAAGGTAATCACTTTTCTTATCATAGCATTTCTTAGCATCAGTAGCTTTAGCATAGCAACCCTACATACACTTAACGTAGACAGAGAAATCAGTTTATTTGTTTTCATTACAAGCAGCCTTATTAGCATCAGTAAATTAGCAATCATAAACAGCTAATTTAGAAGTTTTGCAAGTAGTTGGATTGGTAGCAGTAGCACGTTCAAATCACCATCAGTAAAATCTTAGAGAGCACATTTTTAGTAGGTTTCATTTTGAGCAACAACTCCAGCTTTAACAAAGCTAATAGCAATCAAAGCAAGTAAGGTGAGAGCAGAGTTTCTTTTGCATTTTAAAGCTGACTTAAAGTATTAAATGATTCAACACTTTTATAATTTAGTAAATCAACGTATAAACAAATAGAATCCATGAGATTTTTTAGTTATTCAAATAAGCAATAAGACTAGACCTAACTTTAATTAATATTTATTTATAATCTTTTTGTTCTACTATTAATTTAATTTATTGATTATAAATCTATCACTTTTCATTTTTTATAAATCTATTTTAAGTTATTCAAGGAAAGTATTTTAATATTGTTCCATTTATCTTAAAAATTTTTATGATTGCAAAATAATTTTTTTTTTTAAATCTTCATGCAATTCCAATTGTTAACTAACTTTAAAGAAGCATTAGTAAATACTAGAAGTTTATCGAAGAGTTTGAAAAAAAGCTATTTATTAGTATCTTGAAGCTTAAATTATTTATTTAACCTAAGATATAAAATGATGGATCTTCGTGAACTAATAATATCTTCTTTACAACCAGTAGAGCAAAAGAATTTAAATTAAAGCTTTATTTTGATGAATAATTATTAATTGTCTAAAAATTCAAACAGTTGAAGTCAATATTCATTTTAAGAAAAGCTACATTTCTAAAGAGATAATTTTTTTTTTCTAAAGGGAAGAAATTAATTTCTAAAATAATTATCTTACTACTTACTGAAATAAAAAATTGTAGATTTATACTTCATTTTTCAATTGAAATAATAGTAAAGTAATTTTGTTTTATCTAAAATTTGTAAAATTTATTCAATCCAATAATTAAAATCAAAGAAAATTAAAACAAATAAAACTAAATTTTACTTCGCAGTAATGCAATTAATTTATCAAATTTAATATGAGAGTTAAATTTTTTTAGTAAGAAGTAAATTCTATTAATTTCTAGTAAATCTGTACAAAAAATAATTTTAGGTTAGAAAAAAACTTTAATGATAAGTCAAGTATTTTTAATATGAATAATCCCAATTTTATAACAAAATTTGACAGATAATATTGAAAAATTAAAAAACTAAAATAAATTTGTAGATATTCATATGTGTAAATTATTAAATGAATATTTTTTTAAAGTAAAGAGCTCCTTAACAATAAAATGAAATAGTCTTTTTATAATTGTAACCTTCAAATCAATGATTTAGAAAAATTTTAATAAGTAAAAGGTATTTTGTTTAACAAAAATATTTATTTTACATTTATAAATTTTTTGGATCTGATATAAATGAAGTTAAAAAAAATTCTACAAATGAAAATAAGAAAATTTTAAGATAAAAAAATAAATGAAATGAGATGTATTAAAATTATTTGTTAATAAATTAATAAATTTGCTAACATATCCCTCATCTTATTTCTAAATAATCGGGTAATACTATAATTAAGGATGCTAGATAGAACCTGACTTGTAAATTAATGAACAAATAAATTATGAAACTAACTTTATTTAATTAATTTTACTAAACAAATAACTGAAAAAAACTAAGAAACAAATAATTAATTAAGTACTGCAAACTCTCTATAATAAGACCCCCCCCTCTCTCTGCCTTATATTTTGGAGATTTCAAAATAGGAGTCTTATTATAGTGGGATCTTAAGGAAGAATAAGATAAAATTTTAGATGTTATTTTTATTAAAAATAAAAATTTTTTAAATTTTATGAAGCTGTTTATTTACAAAATGTAAGAAAGAGTATAAATTTAGATTCAAGCTAAATTAATACATAAAATTAATTTGATTAAATATGATATATCTTTGTTCAGAAATTATTGCTTAAATTTGATAGAACTAAATTATTAAATTCATGAATCAATAAAAGGAAATAATTAATTAAAAAGTAAACCAAATTTATTAGAACTAAATTTTATGAGTTAGCAACTTACAATATTTGTTAATAATTCAATCTTATCCATTTTTAGAAATATGAATTTTAAAAGTGAAGTAAACTTTAAAAAATGAATTCAACTAGAAATGATTTTTATATTATATTAAATGAATTTTAAAATTAATATTAAAATAATAATCTAAATTAATCAATGTGAAAATATATGCATTTTTTAAAAATAATGTGCCACTTTAGCATTTGAATGAATCCAAAATAAATAAAAAGATTTAGTCTTAAAAAATATTTTTGTCATTAAAATAACTTTATTCTAATTTACTAATAAATATTACATTATTTTTTAATTCATTCACATCAAAATTTTAATCAGTTTTTTAGGAAATTAAAATTATTTATTTCAAGTTTTATGCTGAGATTTCACTTTTGAAAAATTGGTTCTCTCAAATAGAAATAAAAGTACACTTATCAATTTAATTATTTTTATTCTCTTCCTTATCACAAAACTTAAAATCTTTGAAAGGAAAAAGAAAAAAAATATATTGGCATACTTATATTTAATTTTTTGGCATATTGATAAAATTTTAAGTTTAAAAAGCATTTTTCTAAAGCAAATATATAATTTGAAGTATTATTTTTGTGAAAGAAAATGAATTAAAGATTATTTACTAAACAAATACATCTAGATATATATTGATTTACTCATAATATCTAAATATTCATCTTAAAATAATTTTATTTTTTATATTCAATCAGAATAGTAAAGCAAACAAGCTGAATAAGAGCATAGCAACAGAAGCTAAGATAGATCCACTAAGACAGTCATTCATCTTATCATAGAATTTCTTAGCATCAGCATCAGTGGCCTTAGAGTAGCATCCTTAGACACACTTAACATAAGCTGAGTAATCAGTTTATGTATTGATATCGCATGCAGCCTTATTTTAATCAGATTTTGTGCATGCTCTATAAGCTGATTTTGAATCTGAGCAATTACTTGAATTGGTAGCAGTAGAGCAATCTAAAGTTCCAACTGAGAGAATACACTTTTAGTAAGTTTCATTTTCAGCAATAGTTCCAGCTTAAACAGTGCTAATGGCAATTAAAGCAAATAAGGTAATGGTAGAGAATTTCATTTATTAAGGGAATTTTTATAGTTTGTTTTTTTATTTTTTTAATTAAATTTTATGAATTATGTTTTAATCACTTTAGCAATTTAAAGCTTTCAGCAAGAGATATTTGAAGAAATTTATAATTTTGATTTTATCAAATTAATTTTTAGAGAAATAGACCAATCAGATTTTATTATTGTTCGAAACAATCAATAAATTTGATTTTAACTTCGTATCTGTCAATTAACTTGTTTATTTGAGTACTAATATTTAATTTTCTTAAACTATTACTTTTCTCTTTATATTATAACCATTTTTTTTTGCTGATAACAATATCATAAAAGATTCTAACTCATTTTATCTTTGAATATTTCATATTGAAAATCTATAATTTTGATTAAATATTCACAAACAAACTCATCAAATCTATTAGAAGATAACATTCAAAGTTACAATCATTTAGAAATTCATTATAAAGATATTTAAAAAAAGCTCATACTTCTTATACTTCTTGAAGCTTTATTGATTTTACCACACATTTTACAGTAAGCAGAATAAAGTAAAGGAAAGTAAAAATTGTATTAATCAATATTAATTTTTTTATTGATAAAAATATTCCCAAGTTTATCATCAGCTAATTCCCAAACACAAAATGGTTTATTTTATTTTTTTAAATTAAAAATGTCAAAATTAGAGAGAAAAGGAGGAAGAAGATTTTTTATAAAATATGTCAAATTCATGATTATGTGATTTAAAATCATTTCACCTTCTTAGAAATTTGAAAATATTGCCTCTAAATCCATGTTACACTTTCAAAATCTTTTTTTCTTGAATGACATCTAAAAGGTGGGTAAAAGAGTTTTTATGAAATTATAATTGTTCATTTTAACTGCTCATTGAGAAAATTAGATTAATTTATTATTTTATTTAATAAGTATCTCACCCCACCTTTTTCATCAAGAACTACTTTTCAAATATCTCTAATAAAATAATTTGAAAGTAAATTTTCTTCTTCATCTTTCAAAGCAAAAATAAAAACAATTTATTTATTTATTTCAATTTTAACTTAGAAAGCTTAAGCAGTCTACTTATTTGTTATCTATCAGATATTTCTTGCCTGTTTATGATACTGTTTTCCTTTTAGTACATAGGTAAATTTAATAATATTACTCGAAAATATGTTAATAGTCTATTAAACTTATCAAGAAACTTAATTTTAAGATCGCTTTTAGAAAGATGTGTTATTTAATTAAAAACATCAAAACTTACAATAATTATTTTCGTACTACCAATTAATAATTAACTTTTGAAGAAAAATAGAGATTTTTTAGGTAGTAAAAATAAGAAATTAATATATTTTTATTATGAAATCAACTGATAAATAAATTAATGTAAGCTAAGATTTAGAATAAAGAAATTCTTATTTTTGATTTTTATTTGATATCTTTCCTCTTAATAGTATCCCCTCAATTTTTATTTTACAAAATTTGTAATGAAATTTTTAATATGGTAGAAGAGGGGGGGGGGGGGCTCTTGAAGAATATGCTTTTGATGTGATTTGAATAAGAATTAAAGATTAAAAAAATGAAGATAGAAGATTTCAAGGAATTTTTGTAAAATTAAAAGTCAGCTATTTGATTTATAGCAAAGAAAAAGATACTAAATAGAACTAGTGACTTTAAGCCTAGAGGTTATTATTTTTAGAAAAAGTTCATTACCACAAAAAGAATTATCTTTAGAGAATCTTAATTCATTTATAATGTCCAGACGATTAAGATAAATTTGATAGAAGATATCAATTTATAATATTGTGAAGATAGATTAAAAATAAAATATATTTTTTAGAGTATTAAAATGAAAATTTATACAGAACCATCTGAATAGTAAGAATTAGTTATTGAAATTTAAGAATTTATTGCTAAGAAAAACTAAATTTAACAAACTCAGCCAAACTTTATTTTCTTCTATCAATAATTTACTCTTTACATTTAGTAGTTCTTTGCTAAAGAAATTTTATAGATCTAATCATGAAAGCTTTCAATTCTTTTATCATTAATAGCTTAACAATAATAAAAATAATTAATCAAAAATTAAAGAAGATATAAAAGAATAACCATAAACTAATAATTGCTTCCTTAGAATCAGAAGAATAAAAACATTCAAATAGTTTAAATAAAAAAGATATTTTAAGTAAGCTAAATAAAAAGAGAGATAATTTTTTTTTTCGAAAGTTAAAAAGTACGTTCTGAAATAATTAGTCATTTTACAGCAAAAACAAAAAATATTGGATGTTTATTTCATTATTACTAAAATAAAAGTAGCAATTATCTTGTTTTTATCATTAATTTACCAAGTTATTTCTCATCAAATATTTTTTGCCAAAGAAAAGTAAATTGAAAAAAACCAATATTTCTATAATAAGAATCAATTTATAATTTCAGTTTCTTCCTCTTAATTCCAAGAAAAAAACATATTTAATCCAATAAAAAATATTCAAAAATAAACTCATATGAGCAAGAAAATCATTCTATTAATTAACAACTATTCCCCTAAACCTGTACAAAATTTTAAGATTCGAAAGAAATTTCATCATTAATTTTAACATACACAATTTATTGTTAAAAATGAATGTTTAAAATAGTATTAATGTAGTTGAAAAAAAAATTTTACAAATGAAAATTAGAAAAAGAAATTCAGCAACTCAAATTAATATTTAATAGCTATAAATTAATAAATTGCTAACATGCAATTTCTTATTTAATTATGATAAAAGACAAATATTATAAACTTTATAATCTATTCATTATTATTAGAAATGATTCTTTTAAAATACAAATAAACTCTAAAGCTGAACAGAAAAAATGAAAGAAATAAAAACAAATAATTTTTACTTTATTAATTAATGGAAATATAAATAGAGAAAAAATATTTAATTATAAATTAAGAAAGAAAGAAATATAATTTTGATTTTATAGGTTATTGGAGATAAATACAGAATAAATATTTAGTCATAAATGAATGAATGTGTATAATAATTAATATTAAGATGAGTGTAATTTTTAATCAATTAATGAGGGGCAGGGGAAATAAGTAAATTTCAAAAGTAAATTTATTGAATTAAATGAATAAATGAACCAAGTATTTTTGCTTATTTTTTTCAAGAGTAGTCTCTTTGATCTAAATCTCCCATGTTATCATGTTGTTGTTGTGGGTGATATTACATTTATTATTGTGGCATCATCTAGTTATCCATTGTATTGGGGTCTTAGAAGGGAACTGGGTTGTGAGCTGTATAGGGTTAGTTGTTTCTTTAGTAATGGGCTTGCTATCTCCTATTTATATTTTATATTTTATAATTTAAAGCTAATTAATCTTTATTAATTTACGATCCAAATGGGTTTTTATTTTGTTAATATCCATGTCCACCTTTGTTAGAAGCCATTCCGTTATTATTATTATTATTATTGTTGTTGTTCATGGCATTAGGGTTTACTCTTGGGAATTTATTGAAGTTTTCTATTATTTTTTTAGATTAATTTTTAAAATAAATTTTTATTAATTGAAATTTACGTTGTTGTTGATTCTAGTTATTTGGATTATTGGGGTTGTTGCTGTTATATTGAGGATTACCATAACCCTAATTGTTGTTTTAGTATCTGGGTTATCTCTGTTGAAGGTTTAAGAAATTAAATTAAAAAAATTATTGAAGAAGAAAAGGGATTTTACATTCATGTTATTGTTGTTACCTCCGCTTTGGTTATTGTTTTAGTTATGTTATGGATTGTGAGAGTACTGTCTACCCATGTTTTGGTTATTGTAATTTGGTGGTGCATTGATATTTTATTGTTGATTAGGCATTTATCCAGCATGAGGAAGAGGTGGGATGTTGGGCATTCCTTTTTAATATGAGTTAGAGTTTTGGTTGTTCATTCCATATTATTAATTTTTATTTTAGTTTTAAGGATTTCTCATATACTAAGAGTTATTTTAAGGATTCTATTGGTTCCACTATTGACCTTACATCGATCCTTGCTATTAATGACCATGATATTGTGAGGGATGAGGTGGTTGCATTTAGTTTTAATTACCTATTTGATGAGGAGGAATTAAATTAGATTATTGTTGAGGAGGATATTTATTAGGGTAATTGGGGATTTATTGAGATTAAGGTGTTTATTATTATTATTATTGTGGTGGTGGTGGTTGTTGTTGTTGTTATGGTTGATTATTGAAAGGAGGAGGTTAAATTTAAGGATTCATCTCATAAGCAGGTTTGGAACGTTAGCTGATTAACAGTTGTTAAAGATTAGGATCTATATTGGGATTTTAGTTTTAAGCTGAACCTGACTCACTTAAGTTCTATTAAGATTGGGGGTGATGCATATAAGGAGGGGTTTAACCAGGCAAAGGTGGTTATTTTTAGCTAGAATTCATTTTGTGGAAGTGTTAACCCATTTAGATTGGCTATTGTTATTATTATGGTGCAGGAGGAATTTAAGCAGGTGCACTTGTTGGTTGGTTAGATTGCAAAATAGTGTTTTAAGTAGAGGGTGTTCCAGCAGGTTCACTTTCTAATATCATCTAGATTTCATCTAAAGCACTAAAATCGATTAAATCTAAGTTTGTATCATTAATAATATCATCCAAGTCTTATGGTTATTCTTTCTTTTCACTATCATCTTAGTTGTTTTAAGCAATATGAGAGGGATTAGTTACAGGAGGTACTTGCTAATTAAAATTCAAAGGATTAGCAGGATGGAGGTGATGATGTTGTTATTGATGAGCTACTCCCAATTGCATATGAGTGGGAGTTGAATTCATATTGTAATTTGGAATATTATTTTAATAATTCTAATGATTGAATGGTATCTAAGGGGGAACAGTAACATTACCAGGGTATCCTTGTTAGTTTATATGGGGGATTTGTGGAGGAGGAGGTGGTGGTCTCTAATAGCTATTAAATTATCCTTAGTAATTCAATTATTAATGATGTCCGTGATGCTAAAAGCCATGCTATTAGTTTGAATGATCATATGAAGCCTTATCATCTAAACTAGGTGGGGGGTTATCTGCAGTAGGAAGCTCTTAAATTTATTGTTGCAACTAAAATTATTTTTTATTTTCAATATTTATTAAATCATTTAATGAATATAATTATATTTTTTTACTTAATTGAAATCAATGATGTCTAATTTAAGATCTTATTGAACGTTATCATTGTACCTAATATGAATTAATTTTAATGATTTTTAAAGTAGTTTTGTAAAATAAAATTGTACTTGTCTTCAAAAATAGAATCTCTCTTTGTCATCATTTGATCATCATCTTCATTATCTGAAATCATAGGACTAACAACTTATTGTGAAATAGTGTTAGTGGAGAACTTAACAAATTCATAAGCATTCTATTGAGTAGGTCTTGGAGCACCAACTTTCTTTGTTAAAATAAAAGGCTAAACAGGAAGGCCTTCTGAGTTAAAAGGCTTAATTTCAAATTAAAAGTCTGTGTTCTTAATTTAATTCTCTGTAAAGATGTTAAAGTTGTATCCAGGAATTTTGAATCCTAAAACCTTTAATTACATTTTAAATTATTAATTCAAAAATTCTCATTAATTTTAAACAAAAAAAATTAGTTATCTTAATTTGAACATGATACACTTAAAGGAAAGAAAATTTATTTGTGAATAGATTAAAAAAGATAAGAATTATTACTCTTTTATTTTTTTCTTGCATTTTAATTGATTTGTTGAAAATCTCTAAGTCGTCTTTGGAGTTTTGAATTTCGATCCAACCTTTGAGTATAATGAGTTATTTGGATTTAAGGTTTTTTGAAATGTATTTGTTAAGTTCATTAGCTTCAACTGTAGAGAATTTGTCAACTTACTAAGTTAGTTCTGCGAGAGGGAATTAATTAAGTTTTTTGATGGGTTCAAGAGTGTACATGGAGACGTTCAAACAGATTTGTTAATCTGCATCTTTGTAAGGTGGCTTGAATTTAGTTTAACCGAATCTAACAATGCAGTCTTCTGGGATTGGAATATCAGTAGGTTCTTCTTCCATTTAGTTTTGATATGATGACTGCTTATTCATGAAAGAATCGCTTTTTTACTTAATATTGCTTGAATTCTTTTAATATAAACTATCTTTTTCTCCTTCATTTTGATAATTAGAACTACCATTATTTTGTTAGCTGTTTTGGTTTGTTTCAGAAGAATTTCCATGAGGATTAATGTCATAGTCGAAATCGAAATATTATTAGTTAATTTTTGATATTTCTACTTCTCCTCCTTAGCCTCCTTCCTCTTCTTCTTCATCGGGATTATATAATAGCTCTGTTCCTTGACTTTGTTAATTGCTATTACAAGTCTTGTCAAATGTATATATTTTGCTCTCAGAATTAAAAATATTCTAAATTTGTTCTATATTTTCATCGTCTTGCTTGTTAATGCTTGATTTAGGAGTTTATTTGTCTTCTGTTACGGTCTGTTTAAATGTAAAATAAAATGAATATTTTATGAAGGTGCTAAATTTATTTGATACTTGATGAGCCTGGCTTACGCTCTCAGGTGACTGTTGCTTTTATTCTTGTTTTTACTTTTCATAATCGAGGTAAGAACTCTTTTTATTGATTTTGATATCATCATCAAAATTAAGACTTTAGTTTCTGCTTTTGAATAAATCCTTAGAAAATTCTTGTTAACTATCATTTTTGCTCTAAACTTCTTCATTTTCAGATTCTTCTGAGAAATTAGCTTGTTGGTTTCTTCTCTTGCGGTTGTTTGTTTGCATGTAGTTTTGATTATTTTTCTTGTTTAGTTGATCTTCTTTGAATTTATTTTAGAAACTATTTAAACTACTAGTTGCGTTATTGCTATTATATTTATTACCATCTTTCTACCTATTATTGCTATTATTGTTGTTGCTATTGCTATTATTTTTGCTGCTGTCAGTTTTCTGAATCAGCATTGAAAGAACGCTATTTGAATTGTGAGTACTTTGCTATTATTATATTTAAAATAAGAATAATTGAAAAAGAAAAAACATCATATTTTGAATTACTTATGCACTCTAAGAAGATGAATTTGCAGGTTAAGTTAATCCGGGCATGGAAACAAAAGAATCAAATGGCTTTACTTTCTTCTAAAGCTGAGGTTCTTTTGCTGAATTGAGATTCTTTTATGGCTATGAGGTAGACTAAACATTCTACTGTGATGGAGTTCTCTAAACCTAATTCTAATTATTATTTTATTAGCTTTATGTTTATTATGCATTTTTATTATTTAATGCTGACGAAGACTATACGCTTTTGTTATTGTTATGAAGAGCTGCTTGGTTTTCTTGCTATTGCATCTACTATTCCTTGATTGATTTCTCGAAAGAATCAAACTTTTGGTCATTCTAACTCATCAGCTTTTCTAATGCAGAGATTTGGAACCCTTTTGAAATTAGTTTTTTACTGATCTGAGGATAAGCGCTTAGTTTGATAAAAAGATTTGCAAATTGTTGAGCTTTAGTTAGATATTTCTTCCTATCTTTATTTAATTCGCCAAAAAGTTAATTTTCTATTGCCTTAATATATTGCAAACTCTTTGAAAATGCTTCATTTTGTATAAATGCTTTTCTTAAGTTTTCAGCTGTTTTACTTCTATCTCCATCACTCACTTGTTCTCTCTTTGCCTTTTATTCTAAGTTAGCGCTATCATGATCATCATCTCCTTCATCTTCACTATTTTCATCTTGACTCTCAACTGCTTTCTTATTCTCTGCAGCAGTATGCTTATTGTTCTACTTAGCCTTTTGTTTTTATTTACTCTCGGCTACTGCAGCAGCTGCTGATCCAACAACTTCCTCTTTACCTGAATGCTTTGTGAAGTAAACAAAATCTGAGTCTACGAGCTTTGTTTTATTTCTTGTACTTTTCTGTCTCAACCCAGTTGTCATTTATTAACCAGATTTCTCACTCTTAGATTCATTATTGTTGTTATTTGCATCTTATGTATTATCTTGACTTTCCAATTCAATAACAGAACTCTATTTATTTACTTTTTGCTTTCTCTTATTTAACTATTAATCTTACTATTTCTGTTATTATTTTTATTTATAATTCTACTATGCAGAACCAGCTGCTCCTTCTTTCGATTTAGAATTATCTTTGTTTTTATTAGCAGCGTTTTTAGCAGTACCTTTAATAGCAGCAGTAGTATCAGTCTCCTTAACAAAGTAACTAAGGTCTTCTTCCTTTTTGTAAGTTGAAGCAAATTTATTCAAATTCTTGAAAGGGAATTTGATCATATTCTTAAAGCTAAGCTTTTCTTGAGAATCTGATGAGAGATTAACTTTGTATTCAATGAGGATATCACTAATATCAATGCAATTCTATATCTTTACAGAATCATCAACCAAGTCAGGATTTTTAATTTTATTGAATTGATCTAAGCTATTGTGTATCTAAATGAATATATTTTCAAGTATAATCATCTTCGATTTCATGAACTAGACACTCTTGTTAAGTTGAATAATATCATGTGTTAATTTATATCCTTCCTAAAGAAGATTTTTTAGTTATTAGAAAGTAACCAAATGATCATCTGCAAATTTCTCAATATCCATTTTATTGTTGTCACCAGAATCCTAATTTGAACAATTCTTAATGATTTAATAAGCCTATTTAACTTCATTCTTCCATTTTTGACCTTATTCAAACAAAGTATTATACTAACTCTTTTACGCTTCATTCAAATTATTAGTATCAGATTCTAATTGTTAATTTTATTGAGATTCTTCTTCATTCATCAATGAAATATCACTATCAATCTAGCAAAGATCATTCTTTTTCTAATTCCCTTTTTAATTTGTGTTGTTTCTACCATTTTCATCATCATCATCATTATTATCATCTCTACCATCTTTATCAGTTTTGCTATCATCTTTATCATCATCATCGTCTTCATCATCTTCTTCTTCTTCATCGTCGTCATCTTCATCTTCTTCTTCATCGTCATCATCTTCGTCATCTTCATCATCCTCGATTTCTTCATAATCAGATTTTTAAGACTCATTTATACTGTCATCACTGACAACAAGATTTATATTTTTACTTTAAAGCTATTGCTATTATTGCATCTGCTATAACTTTAATTTTTCCTACTCCTTTTGAAACTATTGTTGGATTTCTTAGTATTATTACTTTTACCTATTAATTAAATATAATATTAATCAAATATCTAAAATAAAATTTGTTTACTTTTATTGTAGTATTTCCTCTTCCTTCTTTTTTGTTTCAAACAATTCTTTCACTTTTTAAAATGTTTCATTTTCCGAGTTTATTTTAAACATTAAAGCACTTTGATATATTTGATAAATTTAATCAATCTTAGGATCTTGCTAGCTCAGTAATATTTTTGAATCATTCACCCAATACATTTCACTTAAATTTTTGAATATTTTATTAATCCTCTTATCATAATGATGCTCAAAACCAAGTCCTTCTTTTATAAAAGAGAACAATTCTCCCTTCACTTAATTTAAATTAGAGCAAACTAAACTCCATTTCTCTTAAATATCAGCTAAGCATTCGTCAATATTCTATTTTTATTTCAAAATCTCTTAATTCAAAAAATCTAATCAAATTTCAAGTATTTTAAAAAATAATTTTGCTCAAAAAGTTTAAAATTTTTAAATTAACTCGGATTTGTTAAAAAAATATATTTTATTTCAAAAAATTTTTTAAATAAGATAATTGTTAATAAGATTTTATGTATGAATAATCACTTTAGTAAAAAAATAATCTAAATAATAGGTATTTCTAAACTAATGATAAATAATTAATTATCTAATTAGTTTAATCAATCTTACATGAAGTTACTTTACTTATTTTATTTGTTGAGTAAAATTAATTTTTAACAAAAATTTAATCAATACAACCAATTAAATTGTTTCAAATATCAATTCAATAAATCATCATAAAATTATTTGAATTCAAAAATAATGTAAATGTATGAATGAAAAACATAGCGATTTATGTATGATGGTTCATACTAAATTTAATTCAATTTAAGTTTTTTATCATTGGTTTATATGGGTAAAACATTTAAAACGAGATACTTAATAGTAAATTGTTATTTAATATTATAAAAGTAGGCTTTAGATTTGAATCAAAAGAAAATAAAAAATAATTTTGCTTTGAAATGCATTAAAAACGCTTTGATTCATCATTGAGTTGATACAGATTTAAGGTTTTTTATTATTTGCTTGTGAGTAAAGTTGTAAAAATCATAAAAAATGAGATTAATTTCATTTTAAAATTTTGGAGATTAAAAGGAAATAAAATTGTTTTGTAATTACCTTAGCTTCTAACATGTCTTCAACTTCGAGATCGATTTCTTGGACACGCATAGATGGGTCTAATTTAATTTACTCTTCATTGAGGTTGAAGAAGAATTTGTGGAGGGATCTGAATAATTGGGAGGATTTTTGGACTAATTTGAAGATATCTAGCTCTCTTTTGAAGTCAATTTTAATGTTTTTCATTTGGTTAATTTGGTCAGTTAGTTCTTTTGCTTCTTCAAGTTGTTCCTTTTCTATCAAGCCAGTTTCTACGATTTTATTGAAACGTTTGGAGATTGAGATTATTAATTCTGTTTTTTAATCAAATTCAGAAGTGATTTCTTGAGGGAATTTGGATGATTGACATATTTCTGATAGCTTTTGTAATTGATCAAGATTGTAAACCTTTTTGAAACCATTTTTGCTAATATCTTAAATCTCTTTAAAATAAATAATTCTTTCATAAAATGTTTTTTCTTCTTCGAAGACAAAGGGAAGAGCTTAAATCTTTTTAAGTTATTAGAAATAGTTTGTTTCATCAAAATTTGAATTCAAAATTGATTGGAATTGTGCCTTTTGTTCTAAATAACCATTCATTTACTGAGCAATTGAATTCAAGAAAGGAACTTTAATTTCAAGTTTCAAACAAGAATCTAATAAATCCTAAAGTTCTTAATATTCAATTAACTCAAATCTTGTATTGTTATTGATATATTAACTAAGGATTATTTGTTATTGAATTTACTCATCTTGTAATACATTTTATTCTTATTCTTACTGTTATTTTTTAACATTTTCTTGCTCTTTCTCATTAATGAATTCTAAAAGTCTTTCCCATTAAATCTCATTAGTTTCATATTGCTATAACATATCAATAATTGTACTCATTCTAGGCACTTGCAATACAACCTTTGTGAACATTTAATTAGCAAATATTTCGAAATCTCCCTTGCTCATCAATTATTAATTCTTATATATCTTTTAATAAATTTCATTATCCAAATGTACTTTAACTCCTTCTGCTTATCCTTCTTGTTCTTGCTTGTTGCTGCTGTTATTTTCTTTTTATTCTTCTTTTTCAGAACCTTTTTCTATTTCCATAGCAGTTTCTTACTAACCAGATTCCTTTGGTTAACCATTTTATTCATTCATTTTTTCCTATTCAGTTTATTCTACTTTACCATTTTACTCATTCTCTTCAACATTCATTTATTCTTTGTTAGTAGATTCTGCTTGAACTTGATTGGTTTAATTATTTTCTTATTCTGCCTATTTTTATACCTAATTCTATTATCCTGCATCTTTTGCAGCTGCAACTTCTTCTTCTGCTTGAATAGATTAGCCATTCATTTCTTGCTAAATTTATTCTCCTTCTTGAGTATTAGTTTTTGAGGCACTTTGAGAAGATTCCTTTTTGATTTTACCATCTTAGTCATTTGTTGTGACATGATTGCTCTTGTTTACTCTTTCTTCCTGTTTAAGCTTTTAAGAAAGAAGCAAATTAGCTGTTCTCTCTTTTTCATCCAAAGTCTAAAACCAAATCTAAACTTCATCTTTTTCAGACTCAAGTTTCTTAATTTCTTATGAACAATCAACTGGGATTTCTCTTCCTTCTTGCAAGATCTGCTCTAAATCTTCAATTGTTGGTCTTGTGTTTAATCTATCTCTCCACTGCTTGTATTTCAAATAGATAAATTCATCTTCTTCAATTTATTCTATTATTAATCAAAACAATTTTAACAAAAAATCATCATTTAAAAGAAAAATACTCTTTTCAACAATTGCTTCAGTTTCTGATTTTTCTTGTTCCATTGCATTGTTAGCTTTTTAAATGATGTTTTCATAGAAATTAAAAACTTTAGTATTCCATGCCTTCAATCTTTGAACAAATTAATCTAACAATTAATATTCAACAGTATTTTTAACATCTTCTTCCTCATCCTTCATTAATTCCTACAAAATCAAAGGAGATATCTTTTCTTATTTTTTGAAAAAGGCTGAATGTACCTTCAAAATCCAATTAATAGGTTTCTTTAAGTTAACTAATATTCCCTTTTCTTTTGTTTTATTTCTTTGGAACAAGGCACTAATCCCATCAATCAATCTCTTAAGTTCCTCGTTTTTCTTTAAATTTTCTTCAAGGACTCTTTTAAATATAAATTTTAATTTAAAATAAAATAAATGAATGAAAAAATTACATGTATTTGACAGGATTGTTTTCATCAATTTAGACAGCAGAAACTAATTTCAACAAATCAGTTTCTTCTAAAATTTTTTACAAGAAATCATTTGCAGCTTAGTGCAAGTATTTTCTTTATTTAAAAACAGTAATTTCTTAAATCTTAGTTGAGAACAAAGGAATGTAGCTTAATGAATTAACCATATCATTAATCTAAGTATCAATATTCCCCTTCTTTTAAGTGAAAAGCAAATTTTAAATTCTTTGATCAATCATCAAAATAATTGAAATGAAATCCATTAAATTAAATTTAGGCAAATTTCCAGTCAAAATGCCAAAGCTCTCTACTTTACCGCTGTAAAACTCCTTTAACAACTTCTTCCTCTTATGAGCATACCATTCCTCACACATAGAGCATGTATAATTTTCATCCTCATCTTCATTTGTCTTAGGTTGATACTTCACACAACCATAGTGATACCAGTCATCTAAATTGATATTAATAAAAAATTAAAATCAGCTATTATCTAAATGAATAAATTAAAATTAGTCTATATTGTTATGCTATCTATCTATCATCATTTCAGCAAATTTTTAACATTCATTTATTTGAAAAATTATTTATTATATTATATTTATTGTAAATATTTTCTCGATAATTGAATTCAGACTATTCCATTTATGGATAAAATGAATAAAAAGGTATTTATTTAATACTTTCAAAATTAGTATTGAATGAGATGAAATAGCTTTTTTGTGGTAAAATTAAAAAAATTAAATAATTCAATAATAAAATCTATATTCTTTAAATCAGTAATAAAAGTAATAAACTCAATATAATTCATTTGATAATATATGAATTAATTAAATGTTTGAGTCTATTTAAGTTGAAAAAAGTGAACAATCTATTTGAATCTTAAATATAAAATTTCCAAATTGAAACCAAAATCAAATGTTGTTGCAATTTATGTAAATAAATCTATGTATTTCTGCTTTGGATGAAAATTAACTAAAAAGGAAGTGAAGTGAGCAACTTAATTAAATTGATAAGTTTTTATTAAAATCAAACAAAAGGCTTCAGAAAGAATGAAATTAAAATTTAGAAAACAAATGCTAAATTAAGTTTATTAGTTATCGATAGAGTGTTTTATTCACTAAATTTACTAAATTTGCTTTTACATTTCAATTGGTTTGGATGTAATTAAATTTGTATTTAAAAGTAGATTAATCAATAGATAGATGGATTTTTAAAAATTATTTTGAATTGACCGAATAAAAGGGAAAATAAATTACTGCAAAGGTTGCAAAAGACCTAATCATCCAAGGAATCAACTTTTTAACAAACACAGTAAACTGTCTCTTTTCTGTGATCTGGACATTCTATTAAAATTTCTCCTCCTCTGAGATGGATTTCTGGGTTGAAAGATTCAATTTCAGATTTTATGGGGATTTCGGGATTTTATTTTTTATTTTTTTTGCCATTTTTTTTAAGAGTTGAAGAGTTCAGTTTGGATTAAGCTTGTGCAGTTGTCTCTGAATCTATTGCTGTAACTGATTGTTCTTCTTACTGGCCATTTTGATTTTCAATAATTGCAGAATTAAGGACAAAATTTTTCATGACCAGATTTCCTAATTCTACTAATTTATCATGATATTTAGCTTTATTTTGTTTGGTAGTTTCAGATATGAGCTAATTTTCTTGCTTGGATAAATGGGTGCTTTCCTAATTTTATTCTTGGTTATCATCCTCACTTTGTTTTCTTTTATTTTTTTTCTTTGCAGCTGAAGATATTTTGCTCTTTTTTTGATCTGCTGGAATGACTTCTGCAGACTGAGCAAAAGATGCTGCATTTTCTAATTAATAAATAGATTCACCTAATAAAACTTAGGAAATTTCATTAAAACTGTGTTTCATAGATGATTAAAAGTAGACATTTTTAGAAAGGTTGTTGGTATCATTTTCTCCCTTGCTTATATCGAATCTTGTATTGCTTAAATAATTCATACGAACAAACCATTAAACTTGTTCTTTATTATCCATATCAGCCTACTTGGATTCCTTTTCTTTCATATAAATCATTATGCAATAAAAATGAGCATGTTTTTAGCATCCTTCAGATACACAACTTTGAATACCAACATCACTCTTGCAGAAAAAACAAATTTTGGTAGCTTTTTTATCCTTTTCAATTGGAGCATCACTCTGTTTTACAAATGTCATCGTTCTATAACTCTCTATTTTAACTATACTTTTATTAAATAATCCACAAGTTATATGAACCCATTCATTCGTTTATGAATTCTCTATCTTTTTTAATGCTCCCTTTTTCTAATTACAAATGACACAGCCCTATTCATTAAATTTTCAAAAAAAATTAAATATTTTCATTCTAAACAAATTTCATTTGGTTCAAAAAAATCAAATTCATTCAAAAATTATTTATTAAGTCATGTTTTTTTTCATTCACTCATTTTTTATTTAAATTCAAATAAGAATTTCATTTATCCTAAATCAATTTATCTATTTATTCTAAATCGAAATTTTAATTCAATTATCAAAGTATGTATATCTATCTGCTCATTCTTTATAAAATATTTTGTTTGAATTCAACTGATCTTATTATTCTTCATAACATTATCAACATTTTTCTTAAATCTTAATTAATATTTTGGTTCGTTCTTAGTTAATATTTTTATTCATTCATTCATTCCTTCTAAGTTAATCAAAATCAATTTTTCTTTGGTTTGAATTAACATTTTAGTTAATACTAATACTAATATTTTTATCATTCATTCTAAGTTAAAATTATTCTTTAGAAATTCAATTTATCTTCATTCTAAATTTATATTTTTGTTCATTCTAAGCTAATATTTTTATTAATTGGTTCATTCTAAGCGAAAATTATTCTTCCAGAATTCCATTTTTCATTGATCTGAGCTCATATCTTTGAAACTAATATTTTTATTAATTCTAAGCTAAGCTAATATTTTATCCATCAAAATTAATTTTTTCTTCAATTTTTTCATTCTAAACTAATATTATAATTCATTCATTTTAAACTAATATTTGGTTAAGCTTTTATTCAATCTAAACTAAAATTTATATTCATTGATCACTATTATTTTTATTATTCCTTGATTCTAAGCTAATATTTTATTATTTTTGTTCATTCTAAGCTTATCTTTCTATTCATTCTAACATAGTATTTAATTCATTTAAATTAAGTATTTTAAATTGAGTTTCCCTACCTAATATTTTAACTGATAGCAAACTTATAATTTTATTTATTCTTGTTAATAAATTCTTTGAATTAATTCTAATTCTAAATTTAGTTGAGTTAATATTTTTTGGGTTTGAATAAACATGTTTTTTTTTTTTCTTTAGAAATAATACTTTTATTCGTTTCAATAAATAATTAAGTTAATATTTTAATAGATTGATTGATTGAATGAATGAATGCAAATGAAGATTTTAATTGATCTAAATAAATATTTTAAGGAATCCAAATAAATGAAAAATGCTAAATAATTGATCTAATCATTTACTAATTGCTTTTTAGGCTCAATCCTACACTTTTGACATAAAAAATAAATGACTTTTTAGTCTAGATTATTTTTGATTGATTCTTCTTATGTTTAGGTGTCTATCCCATAACAATATTAATGACATTTCAAGCTGCATCCATAGCAAACCATCATTCTAACACCTAAATATTTAACACATTAAGAATATTTATTTATCCTTTTTATTTAAAAAGCAAATTATCTAAATTACCTTTTTCTTCATCGTCAGATGGAGGGAAACTTTTATCCTTACTTTGAAAGCAAACTTCGCAATGTGATTTCTAATTGATATTTATATAATTAAAATCAATACAATAATTCTACAAAAGCGTCTATCCCAATCTAAAAAATTGCTATTTTATGCAGACTTCAATTGATGCTAATACTTTTTAGTATCTCTTTGTTGTTTATTATTTAGCAAACTCTTTTTTTGTAACATTTTGACGCTCATGATGAAACAAATAAATAAATATTTACTTCATAGTCTTTATAAGATATTCGAGTAAATTTAACTTTAAAATTAGATTCTTCAAGCTTCTAAATAATATCTATATTTCATTAATAACAATAATAAATTTAATGTTTTCATCTTTGTATTTTATTTCATCCTTCATCCCTACAAAACCATTTCCAGCATCATTAATAAAAACTTTCATTCAATTATTTACAAAGTAAGTAAGTAAGTCAGCGAGTAGTGTCTCTTTAAAAAAATTGGTTAAAAAAGCTAATAAAATCACTAGTTTAAACGCTTGGTTTGAACTTATTTTAACTTGTTCGTCTTCATTTAATGTTGATGAATTGCTTTAGCTTGTTAAAACCTTTCTTAAAATACTTGATGAAAAAAAATGGTGCATTAAACAAGTAAAACAAAAGATAAAATTTGCTTCAATTTTATTAGATAATTATGATTAATCTAACTTGAATAATTTAAACTGTTTTTTAAAGATGGCTAATTTTTTTGTTCAATAAAACTTGTTTGGCCAAAAAATGTCTTCTTAATACAACTGCTGGTCTGTAGCTATGCGAATGAGTGACGATTCTAAAAATAAATCTAAAAATGAAAAGAAATTTTACCTGTTTGCTTCTCCTCTTCCATAATTTATTAGTAAATTCTTTATTAATATGTATAATCTATATAACAATCTATATGTATATCTTTCTTTGCTTGATTTAATTTTTTAGGAGGGAATTTCTATTTATTTTCTTATATTTATTGAAATCTATCTATATTTTCTTCTTCTTTTTGTTATTTTCTTTTCTTTCTTTTTTGATAATTTTTAACTCCAATTCATTCCTGTAATTATCAATAATCTAGCAACTTGACCCTCAAATCAACTCATAAACAAACAATCAATCAAACCATCTAACAAACAAACAAATAAATCAATTAATAAATAAAAGATAAATGGAAATCTAACTAAATAGCAAACAATCACTTGCTGCTCAATAATATTGGCATTTATTCCTTCCTCAAAAGGCCGTCCCAAACTTATTAAATAGAATCCTTGGGCTTAATAATTATAAATTACTATTAATAATTAATATATAGAGTGTTCTCTTTTATTCATACTAATTGTCAAATCAATCTTTTATTTATATCTTTCCTTCATTTCTTCCAAGCAAGTATTCTAACAAAAATCTCATATTCAGTCAGACAGTCACTAAATAAAATTCTTAACTCTAAAATTAAAATCAACATTGAATTTTAAAATTAATTAAATTTTTTATTTAATTACTTTGGTTTCATTTACTCCTCTTTTAAAAATATTTTCTCCCTATTTTTTAAATCCTTCCTAACATAGAAAATAAATTCTATTTGAATTTGAAAAATAAAAATATTTTTACTCAAAATTTTTTGATTATAAAATCAATTTTATTTTATAAAAGTTATTCAAATTACACCTTTTAAATTAAATCTTATTTATGAGCATATTTAAAGAATAAATAAAATAATTAAACTTATTAATTAATTAAAAATCTTTTAAATTTATTGCAAGTTAGAAATGAAATATTTTAAAGTTTAAGATTATTTGCTTATGTAAACATTTGTAATTTAAGAATATGTTTAAATTTATTTGATAGAAAATAAATTGAATAATTCATTTATTCATAAAAGAAATAGATATAATATTATAATAATTAAAATCAGATTTTCCATATAAAAATAATATTTAGCAATGCTTAAAAAATTGTTTCTCAACAAATAATAATTAAAATGAATTATGGCATATAAAAATAATATTTAAGAATGCTTAATATATGTGTTTATAAACAAATAAGATATTGGCTAAAAAGCAATAGCTAATTCATAAAAACAAACATAAATTGTTTCTTTTGAAAATCACAAAAAAATGTGTTAAATTTATTATTCAATCTATACAAAATTTTTAAATAATTTTTTATTTCTTTTGAAATGAATTTCTATTTTTATTTAAAATAAAAAATTTTTTATGCAAAATTACAGTAAAAATGAGTTTTTTAAAGCCAAATTACACAAATAAATGATCAAAATTTCTTTTTTAATTCAATTTTAATCAAAATCATCAATTTAGCTTAAAAAATTAATGAATTTGAAAGAAGTTGAAAATGTTGTGTTTTTTAGGTAAGAAAGAACCATTTTTTTCTTAAAAAGATTTAAATTTCGTGTGAATTAAATAAATAAACAAATTTTTTAACTTGTTGTTTGTTTGAAGATGACTTTCAAAAATATATTGCTTATTTATTTAATTCTAATTGACTTTTTTAACTATAAAATATTTTTATAAAAAATGAACATCAAAAATAATCCTAACTAATAAAAGGACTACATACTTTTATTGTTCTCTACAAAAGCTCAAAATTGATATTTTATTGCTAAACATATTGCAAAAATTAGCTGATAATCTTAATATCAAATTACCAAACTAAATTACACAAGCAATAAATAAATAATATTATAATTTTACAAATCAAATCTTACAAAACTAAATCAACTTGAAACATTATTAATTTATTTTAAATAAATAAATTGGTAATTTGATATATTACAAAACAAAAACAACAGCCAGTAGTTTATTGATTTACTTTTTTTTTATCAAAAACATAAAAATTTAAGAAGATTAAAATAAATGTTATCAAAAAAATTGATTTGTTTGTTTGCTTGCTTGCTTGCTTGTTTTTTAAAAAGATGGCTTTAGAGTATTTGTCAATAATAAATTGATTGATTAATTGAGATGTTTATTTTTGTTATTAAATGATTTAATTTATTTTGAGGTTCAAGAATTTTGAATTTGTTTAATTTGATGAATTTTAAAAAATTAATAATTATTAGATATAAGATACTAAATTTTTAGGCAGTTTTTACAAAAAAAAATATACAAGTTAATAAAGAAATAAATAGGTTTGAAATTAAGCAATGTACGATCCAAACACTTCCCAAACTGAAAAATAAAAGCAAGAAGAATTTTTAAAGCTTAAGATTTAGGAAGCTTTCAATTTGTTCGTAAAAGATAAAAAGGGTATTGTTGATAAAAGGTAATTATTGTTTCATGAGACTAGCAATTAAAGCAATTTGATTAAGATCATTAGATTTAACTTTTATGTCATTCATTTTAAATCATTTAATATAGAGAAATTCCTTATATTATGAGATATTTGGGTCAATTCCCTTCTGAAGCACAAGTCAGAGATGCTATTTTACCTGAAGTAAATGAATTTAGTTGTTTTATTCATTATTGTTTATATCTATTTATGTAAACAAAAAGATTGAAGAAGATGAGCCAAGTGAATTTATCAAATACAGTAAATTCGAACCATATATGTTAAAAGGTATATTTTAACCAGCAAAATGATACAAAAGATCAAACATTTTTAAATAATCTAATAGTTCTTAAAGAAAGAGAATACGAGCCTGATGATCCTGAAGCCTTGCTTGCTGCCTTTAAGGTTAATTTTAATTTTTGCAAAAGAATTTGTAGGAAAACAGTTTTACTAATTAAAATAGCTTTTAGATCAAGAAGGAAAAGGTTATATTGAAATAGACATGATGAAAACTTTCTTAGAAAAATAAGGGTAAATAAAAAGTTTATTAGTGAAATAGGAATGAATAAATGCATCAATTCACCATTTTTTTATTGAATAAAAATAGTATCGAATTCAGAGAATAAGAAACTAAGTCTTTCATTGAATTTGCTACCAATAAAGACCCTAAGTAATTTAATTTATATATTTATAAATTAATTAATCAATTTGCTTCTTAAGTTTTGTTGTAACATGAAATTTATTTAATTTAGTGCAACTGTTATTTACTATGAAGACTACATCTCAAGATTACAAGCCTTCACTGATAAACATATAGAAAGTGTCATGAAGGGATATAATAATTTCTAAGTTAAAAAATGATTTTTATTTACATTTCTTTTCATGTCAATTCTTTGTTCTACTATTACATACATTCTTCTTTAAAAGATCATAATTCTAAGATTATTTTTATGTAAACAAACAAAAAACAAAAAGTTTTAAATAGAATATCACTCAATCGTTTAAATGCTACTGATTTTATTCATTTTAATGTAAATAATTTATCAAATTTGTTTTTCATTTTAAGCTAACAAATTTTTGTATTACCCTTAATTTAGTTTTTAATGTTTGATGAAAAATTTTAGATTTCTTCATCAAAAACAAATTATATTTTTAATTAAACATTTTTTTTATTATTTCTATGCTAGATTCGAAGTCTATCCTGATTAATTTTTTTTTTTAATTATTTATGATAAAATATAACAAACTTATATTTAATTTATTATCTTTTGATAGCCTATTAACAAAAAAAATACTGCAGCTAGCTATAAACTCTTTAAGGTAATTAATTTTTCATATCATAATATTAACTTTCTCCACTTCACCATCTATTTTTATTATTTTTCCTTCCCTAACTTTCTTCTAAAATAATAAAACCCTTGGCTGAAGTTTTAAGTTCCTATTCGTATTAAAACGCAGTTCACCATAGACAAGTTTTCTCCTTAATAAATTATGTTCACGAAGTTAACTTCTCTTTAAACTTTGCCCCCATTTCTGCTATTAAATATAATTATTGAAGAAAAATCATATTTAATTTTTTATTATGAAATTTTTTTAAACTTTAAAATTTTTTCGTTGATAATTACAAAAAGAAGCACTTTGAATGAGTGTCAATGCTGACTTAAAAAACTCAGCTTTTTACCCTAGGTTTTTTTTAATTAAAATCTGGATTTCTCTTTTAAATTTACAAGTAAAATGGATGAAAAATAAAAAATTTTAATGGGATCATATTTGAGATCAAAAAGAAATAGCCATTTAGTAGTAAAATAAATAATCACTACCTTTCCTTGATAATACAATCCTATCTAAAGTGTAAGAATTAGCTGTTTATTATTTGGTAGTTATTCTTTACTATCTAATTATTCTAGAATCTTTTTAGTCATTTGTTGTAATTCTTCTATGGTTTTGTGTATCATCTTTTAATTTCCGTTAATTCGGAATTTGTCAAATAAAAAAACTTTTTTCTTCTTAATTGAAGTGAAGAGCATAAGAAGCTGAAATAATAACTAACTAATAAAAATGAAATGTTTATTTTGTAATCTCTCACTCTAATTTCTTTTTATCCAAAATAACAAGACCAGAGATCTAGAGGTTACGGTAAAAAAAATAATACTGATTGCCAATACACACTCAAAAATATTTCAAATGGAGGGTAATATTAATTATTTTATAACATATATTTGTTTTTATGCAAAGGTAAAGTTTATGAAGTGTTGCTGTGTTTATTAAATTAAAAAATTAAGATACAAAGAAAAAATAAATTTTTCAATCAGATAAAATAAAAGGGTTTTGAAGAAATTTATTGTTTTATTTTTAAAAAAGGAAAGATAAATTCAAAAAGATTAAATACATTTATCTAATCTAAGGAAGGCTATGTAAATATACATATGAGATTATATGCCAGTAAATATTTCATTCAATTTTTTATGATTATTGAGAAATATCTTTAGGCTTTATTCAAATGTCTATAACTTCAAAGATTTCAATCTCTTTTGTAGCGAAATTTTTTGTTCCTCCATTCAAATTAAATTTTGAGAGTCCTTCTTTTTTTCCATAGCCATTAGAATCAACATATGAGCTATTATTCGCATTTGAGTTTGAAAATAGAGCTAAATCATGGCCGGCACCTAAAGCTAAGTAATCAGCAGAGGAGCAAAAAGCATCTTAGTAATTCTGTTCATTTGATGAGTACTTTTATTTGAGATCAAGAGAGAAAATAAAAAGATTGTTAGGGTTTTACCTGATGTATCCATTATAATTTTTAACTAAGCAATCAGTGTAGAAACCAAATCTTCTATTTTAATCAGTCTTGATAAAAAATACCAATTTTCTTTTATTTTTGCAGACTTAATAAATTCTTTCAATTTAAAAGCCATTTTCAGTTGCTCTGTAAACCCGTTGTAAGTTAATTTATGAATTGGTTATCCATTTTTTAACCATTTCTTGTTCATTTTATTCCAAGATATTGCTGGAGAGCTTTTAAAGCAGCTTTATTTCATTCTTCAACTAATTAATTTCATTACTATGCTCTCTTTTTAAGTTTTCTGTTTCTCTCTAAAAAGTGGTTTTCAATGATTAAATTTATTCCGCTAGAAACTCTTTTATTTATTATGCTTGGCTTGATTCTTATCTAGCACTTTCATCTAATTACCTTTGATGATTGTTTGTTTGAATCTCCAGTTTATCAATTCTTTCGTTTATGTTAAAGATATGATCATTAGTATTCATCTATTACTGATCTAGTTAAATACTAAATTTAATTGAGCCTAGTGAAAGCATCTGTTGAAATTCAAATGAAATAACCATTTTATTTGCTTCACATTAAATTGCTTTTATTGAATTTTTCATTAATTCTTAAAAAATTTGATAAACATCTTCTAAATTTTAAAATTGCAAAAAAAAATTGTGGGCCTTGTAAGCCTGCTCAATCGAGATCAACTTGTTCCACTTCTACTAAGAATAACCTTCAACTTTAGCTGAAATTTCTATTCTTTACTGAATCATTTGCAGGAAAAGGTTAAAATTTTTATTTTCAAATTTAAATTAGAATGAGGTCTTTGTACTCTCACACTTGCTAAATTCTTCTTATTGGCTTGAGATCTATGAAATTTATTCCATTTTTTTTGTTTTTTTTAGATTAATTAATCCTAAATAATTAAATTCTTTGTATTTGATAACAAAAATTTATTAGAATATCTATAAATCTTTGTCATCCCAATCATAATTTAGAATTATTAAATCTATCTATCTATTTTAGAATATTGAAGTTTTCATCAATTATTTAAATTATTACTAAAAATATAAACAGAAAAAAATTATTCATTTTCATCAGATTTGTTAAACTGAATCAAAGAGACTAAGAAGTTTTGATTCATCAAAAAAATAACAATAAATCACTAAAAAATAAAATTTTCAATTATATTTTAATAGATAACAATTTATTTAATTTTTCATTTTTATTGATAAAATTTAATTAACTTAACATAATTTCTAATATTTTTAAATTATATTAAAATATTTTATTGTAAAAACTTAAAATTTATTAAATAATTAATTTAGGTATTCAGTGCTTTGAGTAGAGAGAGGGCTGAGTTTAGATAAATACAGTATATTCTTAGGTGTATTTTATAAGAGGATAGATTAAACTTAGAGAAATTTCTAATTGGATAGCAATTCCTTCACTAATTATCACCTAACAATTATGATTAAAATATTTAATATAAAAAACTTGATAAAAATTAATTTTGAAATCTTTATCCATGAATCAGTTTTAAGTAGAATTAAAAAAATTATTTTTATTTTTTTGTTTATTCTAGTAAGTAGATAATTAAAAGATTTAAATTATTAGAAATCAATAAAACCAAATATTTATTCTTCAATATTGGTAACCCAGGTAGTTAGTTTTACTACTTATCATCTTAAAGCTATTTTGGAGACATTAATTTAAACATTTTTGAAGATTATTTAAATTATATTTCTATTTCATTTTATTGTGGTAAACCTTTATAAATGTATTTATAATATTTATTAATTTTTAATAAACAATTTTAAAAGATAGATACTCACTCATACATATTTTAATATCGAATGCTATTTAACTTAACTAATTGAATACAATATTCATTATTCAAAAAATAGTATGGATTTTTAGATTAACTAATCTTTTTATCTTCTATGCTAATCTTTTGTTCTTTGCTTTTTAGTTTGATCTTATTTTTTTTTTAGATATAAAAATATTAGATTTATTGGATAAACAAATTAACTTATCTAAATATTTAAATTTTATTTAGACTAATTAATTACTAAACAAAAAGATTTGATGTCTTTAAATTTCTACAGTTTATTATTTCTCTCTATTTTAAAATTGTTCATAGTTTCTATTATTTTTATTTTGTTGTTTTTTAAGATTTACTTATACAAAATTATTTTTGCGTAAAGCCTAATGTTAATTTCTTTAGTGAATCGAGTTTAGAAATATGCTCAGCCATACTACAATCTTCATCTCCAATTTAATCATTGCTTAAAAATTAGAAAATAAAGTGTATCATTAAATTTTTCTAAAATAAAAAATAAAAGTTACCTCATGTCAAATTTTAAATTTATAAGTTGAGTGCATTTACTTAAGCTTAATCCTATCTCTGATGCTCCTTCATTCCCAATTTAATTATAACTTTTATTTTTGAAAATAACATTAAATAAAAACTATAATTAAATTTTTCTAAAAATAATAAGTAAAAGTTACTAGAGGATAAATTCTAAATTTGTAAGTTGAGTGTATTTGCTTAAACTTAATCCTATCTCTGATGCTCCTACATCCCCAATTTAAAAAATAAAAAAACTCAAATTTTGGCTTCCCTCACAATTCTGATAGCAAACCTTATCAAGGAATTATGGTATATAAATAATTAAATTAGACATTTTCATCATAAAAAAATTACAAAAATAGCTCATTTATTTGAAAAAAGCTAACAATTATTGTAAGGGTAATTAAAAGATAAAAAAATCAAATAAATTCTAATCAATATTTCTTGTGGTGATTTGAAAATGAATCTATATTTCTTGTGGTGATTTTAAAGCAATCAATATTGTTAAAAAAGTTAATGTATCTTAAGGCTTGTAGCTAAATCCAACCACTTTTCTTGGTATCTTCATCATTAAAAAATTACAAAAATAGAAAGACTATCATTAAAGTAAATGTAAATAATAATGATTTTTTGTTTCATGTTTGAATTAAAATGATTTTAAAACAAATAAAAGAAGTAACTTTAAAATATTTAAAAATTAATTTTTTTTAGTCAAAAAGACAGCTTAAATAAAATATATGATCTACTTTTTGATATTTATATAAACTTTTTTGTGAGAAGTTGAATGAGTTTACTCACTCTCAAATATTTTAATATTGAATGATATTTAACTTAACTATATGAATACAATATTCATTATTCAATAAATAGTTTGGATTTTTAGATTAACTAATCTTTTTATCTTCTATGCTAATCTTTTGTTCTTTGCTTTTTAGTCTTATCTTATTTTTTTTTAAAAAATATTAGATTTATTGAATAAAAAAATTAGCTCATCTAAATATTTAAATTTTATTTAGACTAATTAATTACTTAACGAAAAGTGTTAACATCTTGAAATTTCTACAGTTTATTATTTCTCTCGATTTTAGAAATTTTTCATAGTTTCTATTATTTTTATTTTGTTGTTTATTAAGAGATGCCTTTAGAAATTTATTTTTACGTAAAGCCTAATGTTAATTTCTTTAGTGAATTGAGTTTAGAAATATGCTAAGCCATACTACAATCTTCATCTCCAATTGAATTGTTGCTTATATTTTAGAAAATAAAGTTTAAATAAAATTAATGAAAATTTATAAATATTTAGTTCTTTTAATTTTACACCATATAAATTTTTAAATTTGTAAGTTGAGTGCATTTACTTAAGCCTAATCCTATCTCTGATACTCCCTCATTCCCAATTTAGTTGTTGCTATAATTTTAGAAAATAACATTAAATAAAAAAAATCATTAAATTTTTCTAAAGATAAGAAAGAAAAGTTACTTCATGTAAAATTCTAAATTTGTAAGTTGAGTGCATTTACTTAAGCCTAATCCTATCTCTGATACTCCCTCATTCCCAATTTAGTTGTTGCTATAATTTTAGAAAATAACATTAAATAAAAAAAATCATTAAATTTTTCTAAAGATAAGAAAGAAAAGTTACTTCATGTAAAATTCTAAATTTGTAAGTTGAGTGCATTTACTTAAGCCTAATCCTATCTGTGATGCTTCTTCATTCCCAATTTTCTTGTTACTTTTATTTTTGAAAATCATGTTAAATAGAATTAATGAAAATGAAAATAAATATTTTCAGGATTTTTTTATTTTGATTTAGAAAAAATTACTAGCAAATAATTGCAAAAAAAATAACAAATTAAAGGGGTTATAAAATACCAAATTAGTAAGATTAGTACAAAAAATATTTCATCTCAAAGAAAAAGATGTTTTCTTAGTTAATATTAATAAAATTAAATAAAAAATTTGTTTACCTCAACAATAGGTCAATGCTGGTAAGAACTTTCAAATTTGATTTAACAAACTTTAATTAAAAAAAAAGTTAGTTTAACAATAAATTAGATAAAAAATAAGCAATACATCCTTCACATTGTCAAATGTTTTACTTTATTTCTCCATTTTTTTATTCTTTCCTTTCTATTTTTCTTGTTTAGCTTTACTATAATTTATTTAATTAATTAATAAACTAATCAAATATTATCTTTAATTTTTAGAGAAGATTCTCGGGGTTATCCTATATTTAGAAACATTAATTAATGAATTAATTTAATTTATATAAAATAAGATTATCTATCTTCTTTTAATTTTTATTTAATTATTTATGAGAGCAATAATTATTTTATGAATAAGTATACCTTAAAACTTTACGAATTTATTTTTTTTGCAATAAATAAAATTTTAATTAATGAATATTATCGAAAACTATTTCTTTTTTCAGTTAAAATGAAAATTACTAAAGAAAGCAGATTTTACATTGAATTGTTACTTAAATATTATATATTTTATACAATCATATTTAGAAACAATCTATTATTTATTTATAAATTATATCAATTAATGTAAATTTAATATGACAATGTTCACAATAATAATAAATAAATAAAATATCTTTCATATGGATTTAAAAAAAATTTGAAAAATAGTGCAATATAAACCTAATAAAATATAGGGTAATTGTAATGCATTTTCAAGATATTATCCAGAAATAGATTGCTTAAACATTAGGGATAGATAAAATTAAGTGAAAGAGATTATCACTCATTTTAGATTAAATTCATAAGTCATAGGATTAATATTGAGAAAGATATGACTAAATAATGGTAATGGTTAATGTTTTTTAAACAGAGATATGATTAGTCTTACCCTTTGCAATAAAAAAATAAAGAATAAGAGAAAGAATTTGTTGATTTGTTTAAAATTTTAACAAATAATGCTTATAAAATATTCAGAGAAGCTCATAGAGCATCAAAAATTACTAAAATTCTCATTAAAAAGAGAGAGAAGAGATATTCTAAAATGTAGATTCAGAAGACCGCTAATAAGTAAATAAGATGATTTACGAAAGAAGCACAGAAAAGAACTAAAATTCTAAGTTCAAGACTAACAGTCTGATTGTGGGTAAATTAAATACTCCTGAATTAAAGAATATGACTGTAGATAATATGCCATTTAATATAGCACTGACAGAGCTAACAACCTAAAAATTCGTAATTGAAGATAAAAGTACTTAGGAAATGAAGATTTTACTGACCAAAGAATGTATAATAAAGCACAGCTAAAGTATTAAAATTTAAAAGATTTTATTTTCAGTTAGATTGTAGAATTGAGAAACGCTGGAGTCACCATCAGTCTGAAAACGATAATGAAAATTGCTTACTAAATTGCTGAAGAGAGACATATTAATAACTTTGCTCCCTCTAAAAATTGATCCTCGATGAGCTCTCTCACCATGGATTAGCATTAAGAAGATAAACAAAGGTTGTGTTTACTGTTGATGATACAGAACTTGAAAAAAGAGTAGTCTCATTTATAAGGTAATAATATGAAAAGAAAGTAATGAGAAATTACTATTAAATTAAAAATATAGATGAAAGTCCTTTTTATTTTTCAAATAACCAAATGTTCACCTATGATTTAAAAGGTGTGAAGTCAATAAAAATAAAAAGACAAATTAATAAATAAAAAACATAAATTTGTTTAACATTCGGAATATCAATTAAAGATTAATCACCAATCAAATTCTTACCATTAAAAATCTTAAAAAATTAGTCATTACTTCCAATCCATACATTTTAGATTGAATTTAAATAAGAATGCTAAATAAAATGAGCCCCAATTTAAAAAGTACTGAATAATAGCCCTATTAATTTAAAATTTTATGAAAAATTATATTTTTAATGGATAATTAAGATTTTAGAAAACAAAAACAAAAATTAAATAGAAAAATGAATTAAGAAAACATTAAACAGTACTTTAAACCAATAACTTTTGTAGAAAAGGTTATATTCTAAAATGATAATTTAAATCATGAAGTAGAGATATAGAGATAATCAGCTTTAAAACAAAGCAATCTGATTAATCAAAATTAGGATATCATCGAATAGTAAAAGTAGGAATTACAAAAAGTAAATAAATAGATGGAAGTTGAGGATACCAAAAATTGCTAAAAATAGAAAATATTCTCTCAAATAAAAGCATGAAATTATAAAAAAGGTAAAGCAAAAAGATAATGCATATACAGTGGCTATTAGAGAAAAGATTCCTCCTAAGACTGTAAGGAATTGGATCGATTAATAAGAAGATATAATTGCAGAATTTGCATTAACTTTAGAAACACAAAAGCAATTACCTTAAGCTAATTGTAAATTCTCTCATGGTTATATCTAAAATTTCATGGAAAGAAATAGCTTAAAGGTAATAAAATATATATAATTGATGATTCAATCAGAAAGAAAGCATAAAAGAATTCAAACTGTGTGGAGCTAGATATCATAGAAAATTAAATAATAACTAAAATAGGAACAAAATCTGTAATAATGAATAGAAGTAATAATGATATGAGATAATCATACACTGTAATATTATCAAGATTGAACAAGGGAAGAAATTACCTCCAATGATTATCTTTAATGAGTCAGGTGCTAAACTCAGAAAGAAATTAGAGAAGAAAGATTGCGAGATATGGTTTAATCGGAATACAAACTCAGCATACAACAGCAAAGAAGGACATTAAACATGGATAGATAATGTGTTTCTTAAAAACAGTGATTAATGATCAATTATCAAATCATTACTTCTTCTTAGATAAGTGTGATAGCATTCATTGGGAATATAAAGAAACAGAGGTAAATTATAGGTTTTTTAAATCAAATACAACAAGTATTTTTTAACCAATGGGCTTATAAGTAATAAACCATTTAAGGCCAAATTAACGGCTTATTTAGAAGAATGGTATATTAATAATTAAAAAACTTCTGAAAAAGGATATTTTAAAAAACTTGAAAGATAATCTATTATAAATATCGTAAGTCAAGCATGGTCTACTATTTCCAAATAATAAATCATAAATGGATTTAATGAAATCAAAAAAATCTATGAATAATATCAATTAAAGTATTTAGAAGTAGGAATAGTAAATTTTACAATGGAAGTAGAAAAAGAAGGGAATATGGATGTAGAATATCAACATACTTTCAAATAACAAAACTCTTCAAATTAAATGATATAAGAATGAAATTAATTTTTAAATTATATTTATATTTCTATGATGTGTATTCTTATTTAAATAAAATAAATACTTTTATCGATGGGGCTATTACTTAAAATTAAATTGTTTTTTTATTAGCCCTAGGGTATTTATTCAAATAATTAGCGTAATACCTAATTTATTAGCAATTATTTACAAATAATTAATAAAATTAGTTAACAATT
>JH720315.1:45589-61967 GCA_000231825.2 Tetrahymena elliotti 4EA | reverse complement strand
ATTATTTTTAGAAAAATTTAATGATAGTTTTAATTTGATGTAATTTTCAAAAATAAAAGTGACAATTAAATAGGGAATGAAGGAGCATCAGAGATCGGTCTAGGCTTAAGTAAATGCATTTTCAACTTATAAATTAAAATTTTTGGTTGAAGTAACTTTATTTATTATTTTTAGAAAAATTTAATGAGAGTTTTATTTAAACATGATTTTCTATAATACAAGCAGCAATAAAATTGGAGGTGAAGATTGTCTTATGGCTTAGCTTATTTCTAATATCGATTCACTAAGAACTTTAACATTAGGCTTTCAGGAAAAATAAATTTGTACATACATCTCTTAATAAATAACAAAATAAAAATAATAGAAACTATGAAAAATTTTTAAAATCAAGAGAAATAATAAATTGTAGAAATTTAAAGATCTTAAATCTTTCTTTAGAGTAATTAGTTATAAATTTAATTTAAATATTTAGATAATTTAATTTTTAATTGATTTAATCTAATATTTTATTATATAAAAAAAGATAAGACTAAGAAACAAAACACAAAAGATTAGCATAGAAGATAAAAAGATTAGTTAATCTAAACATCATAATTCAATAATGAGAATTGTAGTATATGATTAAGTTAAATAACATTCAAAATTAAAATATGTCTATGTGAGTATCTATCTTTTAAAATTGTTTACTTCAAAATTGATAAATTCTATAAAAGCATTTATAAAATTTGACCACAAATAAATTTAAATAGAAATATAATTTAAATAAACTCCAAAAATGTTTAAATTAATGTCTCTAAAAAACCTTTATGATGATAAGTTGTAAAACTAACTACCTCGGTAACCAATATTTAAGTATATATATTTGGTTTGGTTAATTTGTAATTTAATACACCATAAATCCTAATTAAGTACATTAGTTTAAACATTTTTCCTAATTCTTAAGGACTCCTGTTATTTTTGGTGGAATTAAAAAATCATAACAATTTTATAATTATAAATATATGAAAGTTTACATTAAATTTTAAATGAATAAATTTATTAAAAGTATTATTTCAAAAATCTACAATTTCAAATATTTCAACTTCAGTTGTTTAAAAATTGTAGTTTCCTCCATTTAATGTATGCTCTGTAAGTCGTTGATTATGACCATAACTAGAGCTACTAACGTAGCTGTTATTATTTGAATTAGAGTTACTTTTTAGTAAAATATCACCACCTCCAACTACTAAGAATTTTTTATTAGAATAAAAGGCATGAGGGCAATTAGAATCATTAGAGGTGTATTTCTACTTTAGATCAAGAGAAAAAAGGAAAATATTATTTGGATTTTATTCTTAATAGCTATCATAATTTTTAATTTCTAAATCTGAGTAAAATCCAAATCTTGTACCTTAAGTAGTTTTGATAAGTAAAATAACTCTTTTTTTATCTTTGCATTTTTCATATATCTTTTCAATTTCAAATCCATCAATAGTTGCTTTGTAGATAAGGTTTAAGTCTATTTATTAATCACTAACCCATGCTTTTATCATATTTAACTCTTTTGGTTCTATTATGTTTGTGTTTAACTTTTTCAAAGCCTCTTTTTCTTCTTATTTCTTCTTATGGTTTTCAATATAATTATCATGCAATACTAATTGCTATTTCATTTATTAAATTAATATTGATTAATCTTTAATGACCTGCTCTAATTAAAGTTTATCTTCTCTTGCTTATTTTTTGACATTTATAATTTACTCGCTTAATCTTGTTATGACTTCTTTTGTATCAAACTCGCATTAGATTAATTGTATGCCAAACTAAGATTTTTTACCTACTAATTCAATTTCGAATTCAACAACCAAGTTATTTTCTATGAGTGAAATAGTTTTAATTTACTCTTTTATCAGATGCTCAAAATATTCAAAAGTTTCTTATAAATTTTCATATTATAGAAAACTTTTGTTTATCTTGTATGATTAATCAACAGAGTACGATTGTTACCACATCAGGTGAGATTCTTCATCAATAGTAAAGGATATCTTTACTCTACCCACAAATTTTTCGAGATATACTAAGTAGGATTTATCTTAGTAGTTGACCTCAATTTGACTAGAAAGATTAGGGTCGTTTTCTTGATTTACTTGATCCATTTTATGCAAATAAGTAGAATCTATATTATAAAATTTATTAAATGACTGAAAAAAATTATTGATTATTTTTTCCCTCTTTCTTTGATAAATAGTAATTAGAATATTAATTAATGCAAATCCAAAAGATTAATCAAAGAAAATAAGATCTTTATTGGTAGCAAATATAAATTAATTAAAAATATTTTTTTTATTTTATCAGAAAAGTTTTCAAGGAAGAGCAAAGTAATTCATATAAAATTTATATTAAACAAATAATGTAAAAATAATAATTAATATTCATAATTTATTTAATTTGTCATAAAAAATAAAAAAGGATTAAAAAAATAAGTAAATAAATTTTAGAATTATAATATTTTACTTTAAATATTAGTAAGATTGCATTAAATTTTAAATTAACTAATAAAATTATTTTTCAAATAAAAAAAACTTCTTATTATTATTGTTTGTTTTTCTTTTCAAATATCTTTAATTTCAAATATTTCTACTTCAGTTGTTTAAAAATTAGAGATTCCTCCATTTAAGGCATATCTTGTAAGTCCTTGATTTTAACCATAACTATCTGCATTAACATAACTATTATTATTTGAATTAGAATTACTTGATAAACTAATGTCACCTCCGCCTCCTACTTCTAGCACATCTTTACTAGAAATCATAGCATGTTGACAATTAGACTCATTAGATATATATTTTTACATTGAATCAAGTGAAAAAAGGAAAATATTATTTGGATTTTAAGGTTAGTAACATCCACCATAATTTTTAATTTCTAAATCTGAATAAAATCCAAATCTTTTTTCATTAGTATTTTGAATGACTAAAATAACTCTTTTTTTACCTTTACATTTTTAGTATATCTTTTCAATTTAAAACCCATCTGCAGTTGCTTTGTAGATAAGTTTCAAATCTATTTATCTATTACTTACCATTGCTTTTATTTGGTCTACTTCTCTCTATTTAAGGATATTGCTATACATATTAGGAAATTTTTCATCAAATTGGTTTTGTAACTTTTAAATATAATTTTCATGTAATGATAATTGTTATTTCATTTATTGAATTTAAGTTGACTAATCTTTAATTATTTATTCTGATTCACGTTTATTATCATTTAATTATTTTTTAAGGCTAGCATTTTACTCACTTAATATTGCGAATGCTTCTTTTACATCAAACTCATATTAAGATAATTATATGCTAAATTAATTCTTTTTGCCCACTAAATTTTCAATTTCAAACTCAATTACCATCTTATTTTCTATGAATGAAATAGTTCTAATGTATTCTTTGATTAGTTTCTCAAAATATTCAAAAAATTCTTATAAATTTTCAATTAATATAAAATTTTTGTTAATTTTGTATGATTAATTAATAGAGTATGATTCTGACCACTTCAAGTGAGATTCTTCTTAAATTTTAAATGCTATCTGTACTCTGCCTTCTATAGTTTTGAGATATGCCATATATGCTTTATCTTAATACTTGACCTCAATTTGACTAGAAAGACTTAGATTGTTTTCTTGATTTATTTGATCCATTTACGTTTGGACTTTCTAATTTATTTTTCTACTAAATACAATTAAAAATTTTATTTTCTAATTTGTTGTATATTAATAAGGATCTTTAACCTACAGTCAAAATATTATCAAAGAAATCCTCGTTTTTATTGGTGGTCAATACAAATCTAGTGATTATTTTAAAATTATTGGTTAAGACATAGGAAAGTAATTTATATTTATTTAATATCTTTTATCAATATAAAATTGGCTTCAAAAATTATTAAATATGCAAAAAATTATAGTATCTTAATCTCTCTTTATTACAGCTCATTTGAAATAAATTCCTACATTTTATCTTGAATGTAAAATTTTTGAATAATTATCAATCAAATTTAAGAAAAGCTAAAAAAGTAATAAAACATATATGTAAAAAGAGGAACCATATGAAATAATTACAACATTTTTTGTGAAGTTTTTTGCAAATTTTAAAAAGTAAAAATAATTTTAGAATTTAAATATTTTATTTTAAATTTTCGAAAGTTTTCATTAAATTTTAAATTAACAATTTTATTTTTCAAATAAAAGTACTAAAATAAAAAATATCTTAATATTATCTCAAATATCTTTAATTTCAAAGACTTCTACTTCTGTTGTCTAAAAATATTAATTTCCTCCATTTAATGCAGATCCTGCAAGTCCTTGATTTTTACCATAACTATAGCTATACACAAAGCTATCATTATTTGAATTAGAGTTAGTCTGTAATCTAATGTCATGTCCACCTCCTACTGCTAGAAAATCGTTATTAGAATAAAATGCTCTTGGGCAATTAGACTCATTAGATGTATATTTTTACATTAGATCAATTGAAAAAAGGAAAATGTTATTTGGATTTTAAGTTTAGTAATTTCCATCTTAATTCTTAATTTCTAAATCAGAATAAAATCCAAATCTTTTATTATTAGTATTTTGAATGACTAAAATAACTCTTTTTTTACCTTTACATTTTTCATATATCTTTTCAATTTCAAACCCATCTGCAGTTGCTTTGTAGATAAGTTTCAAATTTATTTATTTATTACTTATCATTGCTTTTATTTGGTCTATTTTGCTTGATTTAATGATATTGCTAAAAGGCAATTTTTCCTGAAATTCATTTTGTAACTTTTAAATACAATTTTCAAGTAATGATAATTGCTATTTCATTTATTAAATTTAAGTTGACTAATCTTTAATTATTTATCCTGATTCGCATTTATAATCATTTAATTATTTTTTAAGGTTAATATTTTACTCGCTTAATCTTGTTATCGCTTCTTTAACATCAAACTCACATTAAACTAATTATATGCTAAATTAATTCTTTTTGCCCACTAAATTTTCAATTTCGAACTCAATAAGCATTTTATTTTCTATTAATGAAATAGTTTTAATTTATTCTTTGATTAGCTTCTCAAAATATTCAAAAAATTCTTATAAATTTTCAATTAATATAAAACTTTTGTTAATCTTGTATGATTTATCAATAGAGAATGATTCTAACCACTTCAAGTGAGATTCTTCTTAAATAGTAATTGATATCTGTACTCTGCCCTCTATAGTTTAGAGATACGCTATATATACTTTATCTTAACAGTTGACCTCAATTTGACTAGAAAGACTTAGATTGTTTTCTTGATTTATTTGCTCCATTTTATCCTTTAATTTTATTTTTCTACTACATACAATTAAAGATTTTTTTTGTTTTGTTTCTAATTTGATAAATATTAAATAGAATATTTATACCCAACTAAAAGATTGTTAAAGAAAATCTAGTTTTATTGGTGGTAAATCCAAATCAAATGTTTACATTTTTAAAATTATTGGTTTAAGTAATAGGAAGGGATATTGTGTAAATATTACTATTCTCCAATAAAAAATACTGCAATTCTGAGGTTATTTAATGGCAGTATTTTTTGAAGTATTTACAAAATAAATGGAGATTAATTTTAAAAAATATTTTTGCAAAAGAATAATCACAAAATAAATTTTAGAAACCATACATTAAATTTCAAATAATTTTATTTTTCAAATAAAAATACTAAAATAAAAAAAACTTCTTCTTCATATAATTATTATTGTTTTATTTTCAGATATCTATTATTTCAAATATTTCAATTTCAGTTGTTGAAAAATATTGGATTCCTCCATTTAAGACATATCCTCCAAGTCCTTGATTTTTACCATAACTATGACTACCATTATAAACATAACTAGTATAATTTGCATTAGAATTAGTCTCTAATCTAATATCATGTCCACCTCCTAATGCTAGAAAATTGTGAATAGAATAAAATGCTTGTGGACAATTAGACTCATTCGATGTATATTTTTTCTTTAGATCAAGAGAAAAAAGGAAAATGTTATTTGGATTTTAAGCTTAATAATTTCCACCATAATTTTTAATTTCTAAATCTGAATAAAATCCAAATCTTTTTTCATAAATAGTTTTTAATATTAAAATAACTTTTTTTTTGCCATTGCATTTTTCATATATCTTATCAATTTAGAATCCATCATTAGTAGCTCTGTAGATAAGTTTTAAATCAATTTAGGTATTACTTACCCATGTTTTAATTTGGTCTATTTCACTTTATTTAATGATATTGCTAAACATTTTTGGATTAAATTTTTCCAGAAATTCATTTTGTAACTTTTAAATATAATGTTCATGTAGTGTTAATTGCTATTTCATTTCTTAAATTTAAGTTAACTAATCTTAAATTATTTATTCTGATTTGCTTTTATAATCATTTTATTATTTTTTAAGGTTAACATTTTTCTCACTTAATATTGCTATAGCTTCTTTAATATCAAACTCACATTAAACTAATTATATGCTAAATTAATTCTTTTTGCTCACGAAATTTTTAATTTCGAATTCAATAACCAAATTATTTTCTTTGAATGAAATATTTTTAATTTAATCTTTTATTAGTTTCTCAAAAAATTCAAAAACTTCTTATAAGTTATCCCATTATCGAAAACTTTTGTTAATCTTGTAAGATTAATCAACAGAGTATTATTCTTACCACTTCAAGTGAGACTATTCTTAAATGGTAAAAGATATCTTTACTTTACCTTCAAGAGTTTTGAGATATGCTATGTATGCTTTATCTTAATAATTGACCTCAATTTGGCTGTAAAGACTTTGATTGTTTTCTTGATTTATTTGCTCCATTTTATGCATTAATTTTCTAATTTATTATTTCTACTAAATATAATTATTGATTTTTTTTTTATTTCCTCTTTCTAATTTGATGGATATTAATTAGAATATTTAAGCCCAACTCAAAGACTATAAAAGAAAATCTGTTTTTATTAATAGCAAATCTAAATCGAATATTTTGTTATTATTTTAAAATTATTGGTTTAAGATATTGGAAAGTATAATGTAGTTATTTAAATAAGTGAATATAAATTTAATCACACTCAAAAAGATATTATTTCAATAATTGAATTAATTAATCAATATTTTTAATGAAAATATTTCGTTTTGATATAAGAAAATTCACATTAGATTTTATATTAACAAATAATTTATTTTTCAATAAAAATACTCAAATAATAAATACTTTTTACTTTTACTATTTATTTTCAAATATCTTTTATTTCAAATATTTCAACTTCAGTGGTTTAAAATCTTTCGTTTCCTCCATTTAAGGTGTAACCTGTAAGTCCTTGAATTTTACCATAACTAGAGCTACTAACATAGCTATTGTTATTTGTATTAGAGTTGTTATATAAATAAATATCATGTCCACTTCCTACTGCTAGATAATGATGAGAAGAAGAGAATGCATGCTGACAATAAGAATCATTGGAGGTGTATTTTTACTTTAGATCTAGAGAAAAAATGAAAATATTATTTGGATTTTAAGCTTAATAAGCACCATAACTTTTAATTTCTAAATCTGAATAAAATCCAAATCTTTTGCCTAAAGTAGTTTTGATAAGTAAAACAACTCTTTTTCTATCTTTGCATGCTTCGAAAATTTTATTAATTTAAAATCCATCAGCAGTTGCTTTGTAGAATGGCTTTAAAGCTATTTATTTATTACTTACCCATAATTTTATTTTCTCTAATTCACTTTCTTTTATAATGTTGCTTTTTAAAGACACTTCCTCAAATTGATTTCTTAATAATGTTAATTACTATTTAATTTACTAAATTTGTATTGATTAATCTTGAATGATTCGCTCTAACTCAAGTTTGTTTTCAATAGATTGCTTTTTGACATTAATAATTTACTCGCTTAATCTTGCAATAACTTCGTTTGTATCAAATTAGCATTAAACTAATTGTATATTAAATTAAGTCTTTTAACCAAGGAAATCTTCTATTTCAAATTCAACAACCATCTTATTTTCTTTGACGAAAATTGTTTTAATTTTTTCTTTGATGAGCTTCTCAAAATATTCAAAAATTTTTTATAAATTTGGACATAAAATAAAAAATTGGTTAATCTTATAAGATTAATCAACAGAGTAGGATTCTTGCCACTTCAAGTGAGAATCTTCTTAAATAGTAAAGGATATCTATACTCTACCCTCAAAAGTTTTGAGATGTGCTATGTAAGATTTATCTTAGTAATTAACCTCAATTTAACTAGAAAGGCTGATTTCATTATTATTTACTTGATCCATTTTATCCAAATTAATAGTATCTTTATTAGTGTTATAATTGATTTTATAGTCTAAATAAAGGATCTTTTGGTTTTGAAATTTGATAAATATTGACTAGGATATTTAATAAAAACAAAAAGATTAATAAAAGAAAATCTTATCTTTATTGATATAAATAGAAACTGATCAAATATTTTTGTTACTATTTTCTAATCATTGACTATCAGAAACGATAAATTTATTGAAATAAAAACTTTCTTAATTTAAAGCGGCAATAAAGTCTCTATATTGTATTGGATTATCTGAATAAAAATAAAAAATATCTTTAGCTTTTAAAATTTAAATTAAGTTATAGAGATGATACATATTTTTTGGTAGAAAATATTTAAAATAAATCGAATATAATATATTCTGATAATTATAAATTTCTTAAACGTTTATGTTATTTATTTGAGAAGTTAAAATAAAAAAAGAAAAATAAGCAAAGATAATTTTAAAATTGATAATTTAAAAGTAGAAAGAAAAGAAAACTCAAAAATTTTTACCACTCCTCGAGCAGTACCTTCTATTCTTAAATTAAGTTGGAATTATTTAAGTTGCAAAAACAAAAGAAAAGTATTTAGTTAAGAATATTTTCATCAATTCTAATAAATTATTTTAAAAAAACTTGAAATTTATTATTAGTTAGATAAAAGAAAAAAAATTATCCCTTTAAGTTTTATGAAGCATTTTTATGAAATAAATAATTATTTTTAATGTATAAATATTTAGGATTGAAATATTTTATTTTAAGAATTCGAAAGTTTACATTAAATTTTAAATTTACTCATAATTTTATAAATAAAAAAACTTATATTATTCTTTTTATTTTCAAAGATCTTTTATTTTAATATTTCAACTTCAGTTGCTTAATAATGATAGATTCCACCATTTAAGGCAGATCCTGCAAGTCCTTAATTTTTACCATAACTACTACACTCAGTATTATTTCCAACATAGCTAGTTAAATTTGCATTAGAGCTAGTCTGTAATCTGTCATGTCCACCTTCTACTCCAAGAAAACCATTATTAGAAAAAAATACATTTCCACAGTTAGAAACATTAGAGGTGTATTTTTACTTTAGATCAAGAGAAAAAAGGAAAATGTTATTTGGATTTTATTCTTAATATTTAATTCCACCATAATTTTTAATTTCTAAATTTGAATAAAATCCAAATCTTTTTTCATTAGTATTTTTAATGACTAAAATAATTCTTTTTTTACCTTTACATTTTTAGTATATCTTTTCAATTTAAAACCCATCTGCAGTTGCTTTGTAGATAAGTTTTAAATTAATTTATTTATCGCTTACCCATGCTTTTATTTGATCTACTTCACTTTATTTAATGATATTGCTAAACATGGTAGGAGTAAATATTTCATCAACTTAATTTTGTAACTTTTAAAATTAATTTTCAAGTAATGTTAATTGCTATTTCATCTATTAAATTTAAGTTGACTAATCTTAAATTATTTATTCTGATTTGCTTTTATAATCATTTAATTATTTATCAAGGCTAATATTTTTCTCAATTAATCTTGCTATAGCTGATTCAAAATGAAACTAGCAATCTAATGATATCCTATTTTAAAGCTTTTAATTTTTGCTTTCAAAATCAATAATCAAATTTTTTTCTATGAATGAAATATTTTTAATTTTTTTTCTGATTAACTTCTCAAAATATTCAATAACTTCTTATAAATTATCACCTTATTTAAGCTTTCTGTGAATCTTTTAAGATTAATCAAAAGAGTATCACCCTTACCATTTCACGTTAGGCTCCTCTTTAATAGTAAAGGATATCTCTATCCTACCCTCCAAATTTTGGAGATACGCTATATACGCTTTATCTTAACAGTTGACCTCAATTTGACAAATATGTATTAACTTTCTAATTTATTATTTCTAGTAAATATAATTATAGATATTTTTTTTTCTTTCTAATTTGATTGAATATTATTAAGAATATTTCAAACTACCAAAAGATTAGAAAAGAATTTAAATTTGAAATGAATTTTTACAAGTTCTAATTTTTATTTTGAAGAGCTTTAAAACTTGTCATTAAATTGCACTAGAAGGATTGAATTTATGAGAAATTACTGTATATCATTTGAATTCAATTGATATTTTTGATAAAATAATGAAAAATTAAACAAAAGAGCAATTCAATTTTGAAATTGATTAATATTTTTTACTCTAGATTTAAAGTTTCAATACTTATCTTAATTTCAAATAAATTTTATAAATCAGTTAAATTTTTGAAACTAAAATATTTCATTTTATTTTAGGAATGTTTCACATTAAATTTTAAATTAACAAATAATTTATTTTCAAATAAAAATACTCAAACAAATCAATACTTTTTACTTTTACTATTTTATTTCAAATATCTACTATTTCAAATATTTCAACTTCACTTGTTTAAAAATTTTAAATTCCTTCATTTAAGGCATGTAGTGCAAGTCCTTCTTTTTTACCATAATTAATGCTATTGACATAGCTACTATTACTTAAATTAGAGCTTGTTTATAAACAAATATCATGACCACTTCCTACTGCTAAGTAACTAGTGGAAGAATAAAATGCATTTGAACAGTTAGGATCATTTGAAGTGTATTTTTCCTTTAGATCAAGAGAAAAAATGAAAATATTATTTGGATTTTAAGCTTAATAACTATTATCATAGTTTCTAATTTGTAAATCTGAATAGAAGCCAAATCTTTTACCTAGAGTAGTTTTGATAAGTAAAATAACTATTTTTTTATCTTTGCATTTTTCATAGATTTTCTCAATCTAAAATCCATCTATAGTTGCTTAGTAGAAAAGTCTTAAGGCTATTTATTAATTGCTAATCCATGATTTTATTAGCTTTAACTCACTTCCTTTAACAATTTTGCTTTAGATTTTTAGAGATAATTCCTCAAAGTTTTTTAACTCTTAAATATCATTTTCTTGTAATGTTAATTGCTATCTCATTTCCTAAATTTATTGTTATTAATCTTGAATAATTTACTCTAATTTAAGTTTATTTTCTTTGGATTATTTTTTGACATTAACAATTTGCTCACTTAGTCTTGCAATAACTTCTTTTATCTCAAATTCGCATTAAACTAATTTTATGCTGAATTAAGTCTTTTTACCCAGAAAATCTTCAGTTTCAAATTCAATAACCATCTTATTTTCTTTCAGTAAAATAGATTTTATTTTTTCTTTGATGAGCTTCTCAAAATATTCAAACACTTCTTATAAATTTGAAGATTATTAAAACATTTTGTTAATCTTGTAAGTTTAATTAACAGAGTAGGATTCTTACCACTTCAAGTGAGATTCTTCTTCAATACTAAAGGATATTAGTACTCTACCCTCAAAAGTTTTGAGGTTTACTAAGTAGGATTCATCTTAGTAGCTGACCTCAATTTAACTAGAAAGACTGATTTCGTTATCATTTACTTGATCCATTTTCTACAAATATATTGTATTTTTATTAGTTTTTTAATTAATTTTATAGTCTAAAATAAAGGCATTTTTTTGGTTTTAAAATTTGATCAATAATAATTAGAATATTTAAGAAAAACAAAAAGATTAATAAAAGAAAATCTTATCTTTATAAAAACTTATTCTCAATATTCTGTTATAATTTTCAACTAATTAATCTTAAATTCATTGATATAAATTTTTTATTAATTAAATTAGCTTAAATAAATTCAAAAGCAAATATTTTTATTGGATATCTGAATAGCTTTCAAAATTTAAATTAATTAGTGGCAAAGAAACAACATTTTTTTAGGTGAAGAATATTTAAAACAATTCCTGAAAAGAAAGAGGTTTATCAATATAAGGTATTCTTATAAAGAAATTTCATTTATTTTAAGATCACAAATTTTTAATTTTTTACTTTTAAATTTTGTAATCTGAAAATTTGAGAATTATAAATACATTATTAACAATTTGTAAGTTTACATTAAATATTAAATTTATAAATTATTTTATTCTTCAAATTAACAAAATTCCCATTTTATTTTTTTATTTCAAATATCTATGATTTCAAATATTTCCACTTCAGCTGTTTAAAATTGTTTGTTTCCTCCATTTAAGGAATTTCCTAAGAGTCCTTAATTTCTACCATAACTAGAACTATGAACATAGCTATTATTATTTGAATTAGAATTACTTAATAAGCAAATATCACTATCTCCTAATAATAAGCAATTAAGATTAGAATAAAATGCCAATTGACAATTAGAATCATTAGAGGCGTATTTCTACTTTTGATTCAGAGAAAAAATGAAAATTTTATTTGGATTTTAAGCTTAATAATTATTACCATAATTTTTAATTTCTAAATCTGAATAAAATCCAAATCTCTTATCTAAAGTAGTTTTGATAACCAAAATAACTCTTTTTTTATATTTGCATTTTTCATATATCCTTCCAATTTCAAATCCATCTCTAGTTGCTCTATAGATAAGATTTAAATCTACTTCTTTGTCGCTAATCCATGCTTTTATTATTTTAAATTCTTTTGGTTTTATAATTTTGCTTACTGTTTCCAAAGCCTCTTATTCTTGTTATTTCATTTATTGCCTTTAAACATAATTTTCAAGAAATGCTAATTAGGATTTGATTTATTAAATTTCTTTCGATTAATCTTGAATGATTTGCTCTAAATTAAGTTAACTTTTCAATTATCTTTTGAGATTAAGAATTTATTCATTTAAATGTGCTTTCACTTCTTTTGTACTATACTCACATTAAACTAATTCTATGCTAAATTAAAACTTTTTACCAACTAACTCAATTTCAAATTCAATTACCATGTTATTTTCTCTGAATGAAATATTTTTTATTTAATCTTTGATGAGCCTCTCAAAATATTCAAAAACTTCTTATAAATTTTCAAGTAGACAAAAACTTTTATGTATATTGAATAATTCATCAACATATTATGATCGTTGCCATTTGAATTGAGATTCTTCTTAATTAATAAAAGATATCTCTACTCTACCCTCAATAGCTTTGAGATACGCTATGTAGAATTTATCTTAGCAGTTAACCTCAATTTAGCTTGAAAGACTGGGATTGCTTTCTTAATTAATTTTATCCATTTTATGCAAATAATTGGTATCTTTATTAACTTCTTTATTAGTTTTTCAAACTAAATAAAATAGAAGATTTTTGTTTTAAACTTTCTATCTGATAACTATTAATCAGAATTTTTATGCAAAACCAAAAGTTAACAAAAGAAAATCAAATTTTTACGGATAACAATAATAATTCATTAAATTTTTTGTTTTTATTTAATTTTCAGGAATATTTAGAATAACCTGACCAGAAAAAGTTGCCTGTATCTTCTTCAATCACATTGATAAAATTTTTATTTATTTTTGAAATTTTGAAAAAATATAACTGACCCCCTTTTTATCTTAAGAATTTGAGAATTAAAATGATATATAGTGAAAGTTTACATAGATTTTAAATTTATAAATTATTTTATTCTTCAAATTAAAAAAATTCTAATTTTTATTATTTTATTTCAAATATCTCTAATTTCAAATATTTCCACTTCAGTTGTTTAAAAATGTTTGTTTCCTCCATTTAAGGAATATTCTATAAGACCTTGATTTCTACCATAATTATTACTCTGAACATAGCATTTATTATTTGAATTAGAGTTAGTTAATAAAAAAATATCACCACTAGCTCCTAATATTAAGCAATTAATATTAGAATAAAAGGCATATTGACAATTAGAATCATTAGAGGTGTATTTTTATTTTTGATTAAGAGAAAAAATGAAAATATTATTTGGATTTTAAGCTTAATAACCACCATAACTTTTAATTTCTAAATCTGAATAAAATCCAAATCTTTAACCTAACATAGTTTTGATAAGTAAAATAACTCTATTTTTATCTCTACATTTTTCATGTATCTTTTCGATTTCAAATCCATCTCTAGTTGCTCTGTAGATAAGATTTAAATCTACTTAAATATCGCTAATCCATGCTTTTATTATGCTAAATTCTTTTGGTTTTATAATTTTGCTTAACATTTTCAAAGCCTCTTTTTCTTGTAATTTCATCTATTATCTTTCAATATATTTTTCATGCTATGCTAATTGCTATTACATATATTTTATTAATACTGATTAATCTTTAATGATTTGCTCTAATTCATGTTAATTTATTAATTATCTTTTTAGATTAACATTTTATTCGCTTAAGCTTGCTATAACTTGCTTTGTATTATACTCGCATTAAACTAATTATATGCTAAATTAAAACTTTTTACCAAATAAGTCAACTTCGAATTCAATAACCATGTTATTTTCTCTGAATGAAATATTTTTAATTGATTTTTTGATTAGATTCTCAAAATATTCAAAAACTCCTTTTAAATTTTCATGTAAAAAAAAACTTTTGTGGATCTCAAATGATTCATCAACAGAGTATGATACTTGCCATTTCAAGTGAGATTCCTCTTAATTAATAAAGGATATCTCTACTCTACCCTCAACAGTTTTAAGATATGCTATGTAGGATTTATCTTTCTAGTTGACCTCAATTTCGCTTGAAAGACTAGGATTGCTTTATTAATTAACCTGATCCATTTTATGCAAATAAATTTAATCTTTATCAACTTTCTTATAATTTTTATAGATTCAATACAATTATAGATTTTTGTTTTCTACTTTCTATCTGATAAATATGAATTAGAATTTTTATGCAACCAAAAGATTAGCAAAACAAAAATCAAATTTTTATTGATAACAATTATAAATCAATTAAATACTTTGTTTTTATTTAATAATATGAGTTTTCAAAATAATAAGTATTTCATGATAAAATTTATTTTTCTTTAAAATAAATTTTTTATTTAGGTTTTTTTTAGTTTTTATATCTACATTTGGCTATTTTATGAAGACATATTATTTGTTTTTGGTTATTTTTTAATATGAATAAACTCAAATATTTTTTATGAGAATAATCAAAACTTAAAAAAATTTTGTGATCTGATGAATTTGAAAATAAATATTTTATTTTAACAACATTAAATTTTAATAAATTGTTTTATTTTTCAATTTAACAAAATTCTTATTTTTATTATTTAATTTCAAAAATCTTTTATTTCAAATATTGCCACCTCACTTGGTTAAAAATTTTGGTTTCCTTCATTTAATGCACATCTTGTAAGTCCTTGATTTTTACCATAACTATGATTACAAACATAATTCTTATTACTTGAATTAGAGTTAGTATATAAACAAATATCATGCCCACCTCCTATTCCAAAGTAACTAGAACAAGAATAAAATGCCTAGTTACAATTAGAATCATTAGAAGTGTATTTTTACTTTAAATCTAGAGAAAAAAGGAAAATATTATTTGGATTTTAAGCTATCCATCCATTATAACTTTTAATTTCTAAATCTGAATAAAATCCAAATCTTTTCCCTAAAGTAGTTCTGATAAGTAAAATAACTCTCTTTTTATTATGGCATTATTCATATATCTTCTCAATTTAAAATCCATCTATTGTTGCTCTATAGATAAGTTTTAAATCTATTTATAAATTACTAACCCATGATTTTATAATTGTTAACTCTTCTAGCCCGATAATGTCGTTTAACGTTCTCGAAGCCTCTTTTTCCTGTTATTTAATCTATTTCCTTTAAAAATAATCTTCATACAATTCTAATTTTGATTTAATTTATTAAATTTCTTTCTCTTAATCTTGAATAATTTGCTCTAATTTTTGTTAATTTTTGGACTATTTTTTGAGATTTATAATTAATTCATTTATAATTTCTTTTGTATCATATTCGCATTGAGCCAATTGTATGCTAAATTAAGACTTTTTACCAACTAAGTCAATTTCAAATTCAACAACCATGTTATTTTTGATGAGTGAAATAGTTTTAATTGATTATTTGATTAGATTCTCCAAATATTCAAAAACTTCTTATAAATTTTCATGTAAAAAAAAACTTTTGTGTATCTTGAATGATTAATTAACGGAGTATGATCCTTGCCATTTCAAG
>JH720315.1:5774-40042 GCA_000231825.2 Tetrahymena elliotti 4EA | reverse complement strand
TACCAATTTTAATAATGAATATTTAATTATTATTGATCTACTTATTTATCAATTAATTGAAAACTACTGTAAATTAAAGGAGAATTCATTGATATGTAAATCATTTTTTAAATTATACAAAATATCTTATTTCCAGTGATGCTTTAGGAAAAAAATTTGTTTAGATTTATAATGTAGTTTTTTCAAAAGTTTAAGCAAAATGCCAAAATAAAAAACCCCTTTTTTAAAATTTTTTGACATCCACCAACTATAAAATTTATCAATTTTTAATTAAATAATTTTTAAAGATACACACTCACACATCATACATATCTTAATATTAAATATGATTTAACTTAATCAAATACAAGATGAATACAATTTTTATTATTCAATACATAGTTTTGATGTTTAGTTTAACTAATCTTTTTATCTTCTATGCCAATCTTTTATTTTTTGTTTCTTAGTCTTATCTTATTTTTTATTTTAAAAAATATTAGATTAAATTAAATAAATAAAAGCTTATTTAAATAATTAAATTCTGACTAATTACTTTAGATTAAGAATTAATATCTTTAAATTTCTACAGTTTATTGTTTCTCTTGATTTTAGAAATTTTTCTGATTCTCTATTATTTTGATTTTGATTAAGAGGTGTGTTTAAAAATTTATTTTTACTCTAAGTGTAATTTTAAAGTTTTTAGTGAATCGATTTTAGAAATATGTTGAGCCATACTAGATTCTTCATCTCCAATTTAATTGTTGCTTATGTTATAGAAAATGATGTTTATTTAAAATCAAAGAAATTTGATAAATTTTTAGTTATTTTAATATTACCCCATGTAAAATTCTAAAATTGTAAGTTGAGTGCATTTACTTAAGCCTAATCCAATCTATGATGCTCCTTCATTCCCAATTTCATTGTTGCTTTTATTTTACAAAATAATATTAAATAAAAACATATATACAGAAATGGGCTGTCTATCCCAATAAAAAAATGACAAAACAATCGATCAATTACTCATTCATTATTTTTAGTGTAATTATTCATAAAATTCGGAAATAAATTATTAATTTGATTTGAGTGAAAACTAATAATTAAAATTTGTTTAGAAATAAAAAATTCATAATTTATTTTAATTGTTTGTTTATTATTGATTAAATTTGGTAGAAAAATAAATTTTTTTAATAATTAAAATGAGTTAGGAAATAAAAAAATTTATAATTTGATTTCGGCGTAAACTAATAATTAAAATGCGTTAGGAAATAAAAAATTTATAATTTTGTTAATGAAAAATAATAGACAAATAAATAAAAATAGTAATTTAAAAAGGAGGAAAGCTTCCCAATTTTTTATATATGCTTTAAAAAAATTCAATTAATAGATTGTAATCTTCTTGGCTCATCTTTGTGTTAATTAGCCTTTAATCTTTTTATAAATAAATTAACAATAATAATCATATGAGAGTATAATAATTTAAATACCTTTAAGACTCTTTTTACATGTATGAGGTTTAACCTCATATTCATCACTATGCTTGCTGCTTGCTATATTGAATGTCAAATATTGCATTGAATATTTTGTTTGTGCATCTATAGAATGCTTTTTGAGATTTTAAGTTAAGAATAAATATGACCTTCAGTATTCTTTATTTTAGGGAATTCTTTGTGACATTCTAGAGAATCATTATTTCTCTCTTACCCAAAAAAATTCTAAATAACCTGCGATATCCTTTCAAATTGATCTAATTTAATTTTAATCAGTTCCTTCTTCTCATTTACTGTTTCTGTTATTTATTCTTTGCTATTATTCAGTACTTCTACTTCTAAAATCTAACTACTGAAATTATATTATGATGGTATGATTTAGGTGTTTTAATCTTACATTTCTTTTGTTTCTATTTCATTTGAGATTAGCACTTAAATTTAAGGGAGTTTTATGCTTTGATTCATTTCTAAAAAGACTTAATAGCTTTCTTCATCATTTATTGTCATCATAATACTGTATTTCTAGTTGTTGACTTTCATTAATTTGAAATGTGTTGCGTGTCTTTTCTAAGAGTAAACTGAAGTTTTTTGGAATAAATATACTGATAGAATTAAGTTTATAATTCAATGCTAACCCAACTGTTTTGTTCATTTGCATTTTAAAAAACAGTTTTTTATTTCAATACTATACATAAATTTGAATTCACAGTAATATTTATATAATCTTTCTTTCAAAAATAGTGCCAAAATTTTTTTGAAATTTATTATTATTTGAATATTTGCCAATTTTATTGTTGCTTTTATTTTATAAAATGACAATAAATAAAAACTATCTTTACATTTTTCTAAAAATAATCAATAAAAATTACGAGATGTGAAATTATAAATTTGTAAGTTGAGTGCATTTACTTAAGCCTAATCCTATCTGTAATACTCCTTCATTATCAATTTAATTGTTCCTTTTTTTTTGAAAATAACATTAAATAAAAACTATCATAAAATTTTTCTAAAAATAATAAATAAAAAAGTTACTCCATCCTAAATCCTAATTTTTTAAGTTGAGTGCATTTACTTAAGCCTAATCCAATCTCAGATGCTCCTTCATTCCCAATTTAATTCTTGCTTTATTTTATTAAAATATTAAATAGAATTAAAGAAAATTAAAATAAAGATTTTAGATATTTTTTTATTTTGATTTCAATTAAAATTATGATAAAATAATAACTAATATTAATTATCAAATTAGTAAGCTAAGTTCAAAGAGTAAATCTCAAACAAAAAGTTGTAATAAAATTATGTTTTAATATTAATGAATTAAAAAAATTAAAATTTTCAATGGTTTCTTATTCATTGTTCATAAAAAAATTCTTTATTAAATTTCTTACATTAAAAAAAGGTCAATGCTGGTAAGAGTTTTAAAATTTGATTTCATAAACTTTTAATTTATAAAAAAGTTAGTTTAACAATAAATTAGATAAAGATAGGCAATACATCTCTTAGATCGTAAAATTTTTAACTCTCTTTCTCCATATTTTTTAATCTTTCCTTTTTTTTTTCTTGTTTTCCTTTACAATTATTTATTAATTAATAAACTAATAAAAAATTAATATCTTGAATTTTTATAGAAGATATGGGGAAATCCTATTTTTAGAAACATTAATTAATTTAATTTATAAAATATATCAAAAGAGTTTTTCCATCCCAATAATCTTTTATTAACTTTTTTTTTAATTAAAGTTATATACTGTAAACGTTCATTAATAAGACTTAGGGGGAGTGGTGAATTTTTTTAACAAGGAAGTGTCATGAGATCCTTAAGTTTAGCAAAAAAAAGTCAAAAAAAACTCAAACATTATAGAGGAATTATGGTAAATATAATTAAATTAGACATTTCCATTAAAAAAAATTCAAAAATAGCTCATTTTTTTTGATATTAGCTAACAAATATTAAATATTGAAAGGGTAATTAAAAGACAAAAAAAAACCAAATAAATTTTAATCAATATTTCTTGTGGTGATTTGATAGCATGAATCAATTTAATTAAAAATATTAATGCATATATTAATCATAATATTTGCTTCTTTCACTTTTACTAATTAATTGTAATTTTTTATTATTACTTCAAGTTAAGCTAAAATCTTACACTTACTGATAAAAACATAATTTTTGGTTAAGCTTAATCTTAAAATTTTCAAAATCTAAATATTTTTAATCCTTACTATTAGATTTACATATATCACGATGGTGGCTATATTAATCATGATACAGAGTAAAATAGGTAAATTAATTATAAAAGATCTATTTAGCATAATTATTATGTCATAAAATAAGAAAAAGAATCCATAAATAAAAAGAATTTCGCTCTAAAAACTTAAAATTCACCTATCATTAAGAATTTAATATTTTAACACACACCAATTTTCTTTTATTTCCTTTTTTTCTTATTTCTTTTTTAATCAATACATTAAATGATTAGAAATTAAAGTCATAAAAAAGTTAAAACAATTCCTTTATTTTAGCTCAAAGGAAAATAAATAGCAAATGTTTTGAAAAAAACTTTTAATTAGATATTTTAATTTTTGATTAATTAGACTTGTTTAGTTGAAAATGGTTTTGAATAGTTTAAAAATACAAAAAACACTTATTTTTTGTTTGATATAAATGCCATAAAAATAAAGCAAATAAACTCAATAAATGAGAAAATATTTTAATGAAATCATTTTGTAAAGCTAAAAAGCTTGCATCAAAATTATTTCTTAAAAATGCTCACTGAGTTATCGCCTTTAGAAATAAGGATATCTCCAGTTATTAGTTGATTAATATAATAATAAAAATGCTATTGCTTCTTCTTATTATACTTATTAGAGCTCAGCATTAATATTATTAATAAATTCAATTTTTGAAATGCTATATTCTTCATATTTAAGAATTGCTGTGCATTCTAATTTATCTTAAACTATTATTCAAATTTGTGTATGTACATTAATAAGCTTAAAATGAAATTTAATCATATTGCATGAGTTAATTATTTTTTTGAAAAGGAATAATGTAAATTCTTTTTTTTTATTGGTTATGGTGAGAGAGTCTTCCATTTGTATATTTAGATAAATGAACATTCTATTGTATAATTTATTATTTGTTTAAGTCCAATATTCCAAAATAAAAATCTTATCCTTCATAATAAATAAGTGTTAAAAGTAAGTTTTTATTTATTTTGTCAAAAGTAAACTAAGAAAAGCATTAAATATCAATTATATTTTTTAAATCAGAGAAGCTTGAGAACTTTCTTCGCTTAATTAATATGAATACAGTTTGTATATTTAGTTTTAATAGGTAATGAAATATTATTCAAAGATGGTTTCACTAAAAAAATAATCCTAGATCTCTTTGTTTGGTTGCAAAGAAAGTTAAAATTATTTTGTTGTGGTTTTTTCAAAATATAGGTAGTATGTATACCCATTTCTTTAAAAGATTCTATATCAATTAAAAATAAAAGTAAAACAAAGAATAAAAAAATTTCCCAAAAAAATATTAAATAAACTAACCCAAATAAATTTTTAGTTTCTAAAATATTAAAGTATTTCTTTATTTAAAAATGTGTAATTAATTTTGAAACACTATTTTTACAAGAGGAAAAGATCCAAGTTTTAGAGATTAGAGTATTTTGCTAACTCAGATCCCAATCCTAAAGAACCAGTTTCGAGTTTAAAGCATTTTGCCAATTCTGATCCTAAACCATAAGCTCCCATTCTACCAATATTATTTTTGCTTTTAAGCAATTATAATAGCTATATATTTAAAAGAGAAAAAAAATTATTAAAATTTGAATTAAATCTAACAAAAAAAATAAAAATTTATGAATGAGCTAAAGAAATATCCAGTAAAGCAACCCAAATTAGTTGATAAGTTCCTTCATAAATCAATTTTTTATTTATTCATTTAAAAATAAATAATATTGACAGATTATTTTTATTTACCTCAGTTTAAGAGTCAACATTTCAAGATTAGAACATTTTGCTAGACCAGATCCTAATCCTTAAGCTCCCATATTTTGAATATTATTTAATCTTTTAAAGGATTATCAAAATAAATATTTAATAATGTGTAAATTATGAAAAAAGCATAAAAATTTGAATAAAATATGAAAACAACAAATTAAAAGAAAGAACCAAACACATATAAAGTAAATAGCCAACCCACATTAGTCTGCCTGACTTTTAAAATTTTTAATCCTTATTTATTGATAAATGCATAATAAAATTGAAACACTAATTTACCTTAAGTCAAGATGTAAAGTTTAGAGATAAGAACTTTATGCTAATCCCAGTGCTAAATTTTTTGCACCCATTTCTTCAATTTTACAATGCCTTTTAAAAAGAAGAAAAATAAATATTGATTAATATCTGAAAAGAAAGAATCAGAAAACATAAAATTGGAATAAAATGTAAAAAAACAACAAATAAAATTAATAAAACTAAAAAATTTAATCTAAACTAACCAAAATTAATTATCTGTTCATAAATTAAATCCTTATTTTCTCATAAATGTTTAATAAAATTAAAACAGAATTTTTTACATGAGCTTAAGTCAAAATATAGAGATTAGAGCTTTTTGCTAACTCAGATCCTAATCCTTACAAGCCCATTTTGCCACTTTTATTTTTCCTTTAAAAAAATAATAAAAATATCCTATGAGAAAAATATAATTTGAATAGATTCTGAAAAAAAATATTAAAAAGTTAATCAATGAAATAAATTAATATCAAGTAAACAAACTAACCAAAATAATCAATCTCTTCAATTAAAATTTTATTAATTCTCAAAGAAAATGCTTAATTTTATTGTAACATTATTTTGTATTTTTATGAGAGTTCAAGAATCAAAGTTTTGAGACTCAAGCATTTTGCCAATTCAGATGCTAATCCTTGTGATCCTATTTCATCAATATAATTCTCTCTTTTAAAAAATTATAAATACTGAATGAAAAAATATTTAAAAGGATATAATTATTAAGAAACGCTTTATTTACGAGAGGCTAATATTGAAAAGAGCATAAAAATTTGAATTCAATATGAATAGAAATAAATGAAATATGAAGTAAACCAACCTAAAGTGGTTGGTCTCTCTTTAGTCAAAGCATATGCTCATGTAAAAATGAATAATTTAAAAAAAATATTTTTCTAGAGTTTAAGATTCAAAGTTTAGAGATTCGAACATTTTGCTAAGCCTGATCCTAATCCTTGCACACCAACTTCACCAATATTATTAGATCTTTCAAATATATATATTTAACTTAAAAATATTGAAAAATAAGAGAAAAGCATACAGTTTTGAATAAAATCTAAAATAAAAAAACAAAAATTAATTAAACAAACAAATATCTAGTAGTCCATCCAACCCATATTAATCAGTTTCTCATAAATTCAAGTTATTATTTATTCAAAAGAGATTAACTAATATTTTATTTTTACTAGAGTTCAAGAGTCAAAGTTTAGAGATTTGAGCATTTTGCTAAATCAGATCCTAATCCTTATGCTCCCATTCTAGAAATGCAATTTTTCCTTTAAAAAAATAAACATTTCATAAATAAATATTTAAAAGAATAAAAAGAAACACAAAAATTTAAATTAAATCTGATGAAAACAAGTAAGTCAACCCAACCCAATAGCTCATAAATTAAAATCTTTAGAGATTAGAGCACTTTGCTAAGCAAGATCCTAATTCTTATGCAGAAATCTCATGAATGCTATTTTTACTTTTAGAAAATTATAAAAAAAATGTTTAAAAAATGAGAAAAGGATATAAATTTTAATAAAATCTGAACAAAAAAAAATAAATGGATCAAATAAACTTCAAGTAAACTAACCCAAATTAACTAGTAACTCATAAATTAATGTTTTATTTATTCACCCAAAAAGCATGATAGAATAAAAATAATTTTTACTGGAGGTTCAGAGTCAAAGTTTAGAGATTAGAGCATTTTGTTAAGCCAGATCCTAATATTTATACTTCAATTTCACCAATTTGACAATACCTTTTAAAAAATAAATAAGAGAAAAAGCAAATTTGAACATGCTATGATGATATCAAGCCAACTAATCTAAATTAGTAAGTAGCTTATAAATTAAAATAAACCTCATTTATTTAAAATACATAACTAAAAACATAATTCTTTACGACAGGTCAAGAGCCAAAGTTTAGAGATTAGAGCATTTTGATAAGCTAGATCCTATTCCTTCTGCTAGTTTTTTACCAAATGGATTACTTCTTTTAAAAATAGTAAAAATACTGAATGAAAAAATATTTGTTAAGGATATAGAGAAACATAAAAATTTGAATAAAATCTTAGTAGATAAAAATTTATGTGTCAATCAAGTAAAACAAAGCTAATTAGCCAGTTAATCATAAATAAATTATATCATGTTAATAATACTATTTTTATATTCAAACGCAATTTTTACAAGAGTTTAAAAGTTGAGATTTATTTAAAAGAAGATTAATAATTTTACGAGAAAGAAAGATTAAGAATTAAGTAAGAAGTTAAATTAGAGCTTAATATCTTTAAATAGATTAATATTATAATAAATCTATAAATCTAAAGAAATTGAAGTACTTCATTAATGTAAAATATTTTACATTCTATATCAACATTTTTAAAAAATTTTTTCTTTATCAAAATTTAAAATGAGCTAATAAATATTAATATCATAAATTTGATTATCTTTTTTCAAAAAAAACTATACAAATTAATCTGATGACTTAATAATAAATTTAGATAATTTTTGACACTAACATAACTTTGAAAAACTTAAAATTTTTACATTTTTTTAGTCCTAGATTTACTTAAAAATTAGATAGTAAATATTAAATTTATTTAATTAATAAGATTTGAAATTTATTTTCTTGGAATAAAATGATTAAGATATTTTTTGTCAAAATAAATTTTAAATATTCACTAATGATAAAGTAAAGAAAAAGGCAGTATTCGATATTATAATCGAAATATTGAATAAATATTTTAATTTTTTATTTTGTTTACTTTTTGTTTCTTTGCTTTTGCTTTGCTAATGTATAGATAGATAAATGATAATAAATGAACATTACCATATTTTCATTAAACCAACTTAAATAGCTTAGGGTTGAGGAAGGACTTGAATGTTTTTATTTTTTAAAATTCTTTATTAAATAGATTTATTGATTGATAAAATTAAGGAGTACTAAAAATTGTATTCTATTTTATCTTTTTTAATAATTGAAAAACTTTCATAAATCAAATTTATAAAAGCTTAAAAGCTTATGATTAAAAAAATATAAAGTTGTTGCAAGAGTTATTAGTTTTTGTAAGAATAAATCAATAAGATTTTAAATTTGTAAATTTTAGAATAAAATAATTTAGAAATTTATTTAGACAAAATAAATTTTATATATTCATAATAAGGGATATAAAATATGGTAGTATTTAATAATTAATATATGTACTTTTATCCAAATTTTAAATAAAATTAAATTAATGTAAATTATATTCTATTTATTTTTTTGCTTTCTTGTGAGATTTTTACTAATAGACCTATGATTCTCAATGATTATTATTATTTATCACATTTTCATAAAAAAAACTAAATAAGTTCAGAAGCTTATGGTTGAATTGAATGTTTTTATTAAATTTCATATAATATTGATTGATTGATTATGAGGTTATTTTGAAAGGGGAGAAATTATTACTATAATTTTAATGTTAATTGCGTAGTAAGAGTTATCAAATTAGAGGTAGTTCAATGATTAAATCATGCAAAGCACAGATTTTATTCATAAATTGTTAATTTCTGGGTGATAATTGAAGTTTTGCTGTAAATCTTCATTCATGGATTTCAGTTCTTCTGACATATCTGTATTTTTTTTGTGAATAATCTTGTTTTCAACTATTATTGTCTCGTTATGCAATTTTATTTTCATGTTTTCAAGCTTTATTTTCTGATGATAATGATCTAAAATATCTTTATGTTTATATATTTTTTACAACAATTTCTCACATTCCTACTGATTTTCTTCAGTGATTTATCCAAACTACAATAGCTCTTTTTCATTTAAAATCAAAGATTTCTCTAAATCATTTAGCATTTTCTTGTTGACTTCTAATTTATCCATATTGAGAGATATTATTTCTTTATTCTTCTGAAGTATCAAATTGTTCTTCTTTATCTCCTTACTAAGCCCTTGCAAATCTATTTTTAAATACAGATTAATCTAAATAAATAATTGCTTATAATTCCTAAATTTATTTTATTTACGAGTAAATCTCGCTTCTAAATCTGCTATCAACATTCTTGCTATCTATCTATCTCTTTCTTTACTTAATTAAAAAAACAAACTTGTTAATTACTAATTAATTAAACTATTCCTTTGCTACTTTCAAAACTTTAAACAGAAATATTTTTTTTCTAATTATCAGAAGGCTGTATATTAATTAAAAATTCAAATCAATTAGTATATTTATTTTAAAATGACAGGCAGAAGACATACAAATAAATTTTTGAGTCTTCACTTGCTAAATCAATCTTAAATGTACATGTAAATTTAGTTATATAATTTTTGTAAATCTTTTTTAGATATTTACTTTCTCAAATAGATCAGTCAAAATAATAGATAATTCATTTATTTTAAGTAGAGATTATTTAGATTATTTAAAAAAATGAGGAAAAATAGAAATGAATGAGGTTGTTAAATTTTGATATGGTGGAATAGGTAGTATTGATTTTGATGTAGTAAAGAATAATAGCGACTCATTATTAAAATATTTGTATTCAGTCCATCTAAAAATGTATGAAAATAAAAAGTCCTGCCAACTCGACCAGAGCCTTAAATTCTTCTCAATTTAATTTTTTATATTGTATCAGCAATTGTTTACCAAACAATCACTATAATTAACAGTATCATTAATAATTAATATGCTGTTCCTATTACTTTTATCTTAATTATAATATTATTTGTGATTACTCATATCTTACTCTCTTTAATAAAATTTAGTTCCAATATTATATTACTAAAAAATCTTAATAGGTTTTTTTTTTTAAAAAAAGAAAAGTCTATCTTAAATTAGAGGACCCCCGGTACTATATTTATCATTATTAATTCTAAAAAATGAACTCCAATACTAAAATATTAAAAAATGATACCCTACATTATTAATATGTTAATATTTAAATGATTACTAAAATAAAGTGCCAAATTTAATGATACATTAACTGACTTTATATATTTTAGATTTTAATAATTAACTTACCATACAAAAGCAAGAAATAAAATTATTAATTTTAAATGTAATATTAATACAAAATGATTTCATATTGATGATTTTAGCTCTTTTAAATAGTTATCAATATTACCTTAATATTTTTAGATATTCAATTTATTTTTTTACAAATCAGAAATTGATTTTTCAAATTTTTATTTTCGAGATTAACTTTTTCTTAAAAGAACAAGAGAAAAAGTTTATGATGGATACATTTAAAGTGATTTTTTAGCACATTAAATTCCTTTGTTAATTTACTTATTTTATTCATATAAAAGAACTAACTATTAATAAATTTAATGATCAGTTGGTTCTATTTGTAAACATTTTTTAAAACATTCTTACGCCTAATTGAACATTTTTTACTCTTTAAACTGTATTCCTAAAAATTTGTAACCTATCAATAAATGAGGATTTCTTTCTACACATTAAGTTAAAATTTCAAATTACTTATCTGTTTTTTTCTAATTTTCATAAATTTAACCTAAGAGGATGTAGGCTGATACAAAATGTTCATCAGTTTCTATGGCTTTTTATAAATATTCTATTGCCTTAAATTCCATTTCTTTTTCAACACATTTTTATGCTGACTTGAAAAGATCTAGAGCACTTTTTAGACCTTCAGAGGTTGATTCTATCTTCTTTTTTTCAGCAAAATTTATTTTATTAATTTTCATTTGTGCTCTTAAACTATTAGGATTTATAGAAAGAATTTTGTTATAGCATTCAATAGCTTTTTCTATTTGTTTTGTTTATTCATACACTAATCCTTGATTATAAATTGTTTACTCACAGCTTGGATTTATCTCTAAAGCCTTATTTAAATTTTAAAGAGCTAAATTAAATATTTTTGATTTGTAATACAAGTATCCTAGGCTGCTAAATGATAATGAATTATTAGGGTTTATTTAGAAAGATTTTTTAATGCATTCTTGTGCTTTTTCATACATTTCTTTATTGGAATATATGTTAGCTAACTAAATATATGAATTAACATGCTAGGGGTCTATTTAAATTACTTGCTCTAAGTATTTAATAGCTTCTTCTATTTTAATTTTATGTATGTTGAGTAATCCTAAGAAATAATAAGCTTATGCGTATTTTGGATGGAGTTTTATTGTATCTAAATAGCATAAAATCATTTGTTCTATATCCATTAAAAGCAAAGAAGGATCTTCTAGCTATATTTCATTTTCATAAATGATATTTTTTTCATTTAATTTGTCATAACATTCAAATGCTTCTTTAAGCATTCCCATTTATGAATAAGTATTACTAATAAGTTCAAGACAAAGTTGATTTGGATTAAGTTATTCAGATAAATTATAATTATCTAATGCTTCATTGTACATATGTTTTTTCTCATAGGCTGTACCAGGATTATAAAAAGATAAATAATCTGTTGGATCTTTCTCAATAATTTCTTCAAAACATTTAATAGCCTCATCAAATTCACCTTTGGCCACAAGAGTACTTCCTAAACTATTTAAGCAAATTATAAAATCTGGATCTAATTATTAACTTTTTTTAAGCCAATATATCGACTCATCAATCATTCCAATTTCCTGATAAAGAACAGCTAATACGTTTATGCATTCTAAATCTTCAGGATTAATGTCCAAAGATAATTAACAGTATTTAATCGCTTTTTGATAATTTTATAATCCTTAATATGAAGCTGCACATATCCCATAGGTTTATATCATCTCTGGATTCGATTTTATAGCTTTTTAGCTATATTCTATTGACTCCTCAAATAGGTTTAAATGGTAATAAGCAAAACTTATCTATGTATAACTGAAGGTATCTTCTGGGTTTAACTCAAGTGATTTTTAATAGCAGTTAATAGATTCTTCAAATTTTTATTATCCTTAATATGAACATCCTAAAAAATAATAAAATTCAAGAGTGATTAGGATTAGACTCAATCATATGCTTGAAATATTTTTCTCCATCAATATACAAATCATTATTTATAAAAAGATCACCTAATCTTTTAATAACATCATAAAAGTTTGGATTAATAGATATTACTTTCTTGTAACTCTTTATCGCTTCCTCGATATTATTTTAAATTTCATATATATTTCCTAAACCATAGTGAGCTTCTAAAATATTAGGATCTATTTCTAAAGCTCTTTCAAGATTATTTTCTGCCTCTTCAAGCATATTTTGTCTAAAGTAATTTGTTCCTATTTTAAAATAACCCTTTGCGAATTTTGGATTTATTTCAACAGCTTTTCTATACCACGTTAGAGATTCATTAAAATTGTTCAGTGAAAGATACAATTATCCTAAATGGCTGTAAGCTAAATAAGATTTTTTATTAATTCTGATAACTTATTTAAAATGTTCAGTTGCTTTTTCAAATTAGTAATCACTAAAAATAATACCTAACTCCATATGCGCTTCTTCTGAATTAAGATTTATTTCAACAATCTTTTAAAGATATTTTATTTATTCTTCTATTTTGTAATTTTACTTATAAATCTAAGACAATTATTAGTAAGCATCAATAAATGTTGAGTCTAAACTTATTATCTTTTTGAAGCATTCTTAAGCCTCACTATCCATTTGCTTTATCTAGTAGCTTAGTCCTAGGTTATAATAAGCTAATTTGATATTCTAATCAAGTTCAATAGTCTTTTAGTACTAAACAATAGCTTAATCTATCAAATTTTAAGATTTGTAAGCAGACCCTAATTTTTCATGGGCTTATGCATTTTGAGGTTCACATTCTATCACTTTTTAAAGACAAGCTATTGCTTCTTCAAGCCTATTTTTATCCAAGAGAATAGTAGCCTTAGTGGATAAGACTTCAGTATAGTTAGGCTTTAAATCTAATGATTAATCAAAATACAAAAGAGGCCAAGAAAATCAGAATTTCAATTTTGATCTGTGGCTATTATTCATTAAAATTGCGAGTTATTAGAAAAAAAAAAAAAATTTAGTTCATTAAATAAAAACCTTTAATATAATTTAAAAAAAGAGAACAATTACTTTGTATCAATAAAATGCATTAGGGAGAGGTTTAAAAAAATAAAATACATTAGGGAGGTGGTATAAATAAAATTCAATAGGTAATAAAGTTATTAGAGTATAGGTGTAAATAAAATGCATATTAGCCATATATTTAAAACAAAATGAAACAATCAAGATAATAGAAAAATTAATCAAAACCTAATGAGAAGCAAAAAGAAAATTCTTTTACTATTCTATTTAAATTAGAAATTCTAAGTAGCATGAAATATCAATAAAAAGATTTTTATTTTTTCATAAACCTATTTTTGACATTTCTGTTAAAGATAAATACTAATTAAAACACATTTGATGAGAAATTTATTATAAATTAGAGTAACAGATAGAATAACTATTTTCTAATTGTAAAAAAAATAAACCTTTTTATTTAATTTCTATTGCCAATCCAAATGAATTGAAGATTGCTTGATAAATTAGTCATAGAAATAACTTTGTGAGTAATTATATTCAGCAGAGCTCTAGATTGATTCTAAAATAATTATTAATTTAAATTTTAGAAATTTCTTCTAAGTATTTTATCTGGTTGGTGTTATATCTATTCTGTAATACTACTTCATATTTTAGTCATAATAAATCTATTCTTTCTTTGTTGAGTTAAAAATATATTTTTTGAAGAAATATTTCATATAAGCTATTATTCACTCAATAAGATTCACATATGAGGTGTCTAACCCTCTTAATCTTATATTTATTTTGAATTTAATATACTATTTATAAAAACTCTAAAGCCAGTTTTTAAAAAAAGATCTAGAAAAAAATATAAAACATTTTTTTTATTTAATAAGAATTTTCTCAAGGTTTAACTAATATAAGAAAATAAATAGCTTCAAGTTTTATATTATTTAATATTAGTTTAGTAAAAGCTATTTTGGATCATTTAGAAGAAAAAAAGTTAATTTAGTTTTAAGAAGAAAGTATTTTTTTTATAATAAATTAAATGAGCATAAATAAATAATTTTAATAAACAAAATAGAATATTTACATTTTATAATTTTTTTTAATGATTTGATTGTAACAAAATTTAGATTTTTTATATTATGATAATATTTGATTATTCATTGACTAAAAGAAGAAGTAGTTGTTGTGTCATTATTACTTTTTGTTAATGAATTTTCTTATAAATAAAGTAAGCTGATTTATAATTTAGTTTTTCCTTTTATTTCATATACAAAAAATATAGTAAAAGTAGAACATGTAATGCAGACTACAGTACAAGTTACAAAAAAAACCCATTCTGAGCTTAGATGGGGGAAAATAAGGGTGCTAGTAAGGGCTCCTAGCCAATTGAACATAGTGGCTATACTCAATCCTTTTGGCGGTAGAATAGATGAGCAGTAAATCCAAATAATAGGACCAAGAGATAAATTAAAAGCAAAGTAGTAAAGAAGAACATAATCAAAAGATATGGACCACAATTCTTCATTATTAATTAATGCTAGAATTGTTAAACCAAATAAAAATGCTCCTGTAAGGGCCGAGCCATAAATAAGAATTATTCTACATCCAAAGCGTTTAATCAAGAATATGCTCATTATTGATGAAATCATAAAGAGGAAGCCAGAAACTAATTAAAGCAAGTTTTTTAAAGAGTAATCTAATTAACTTTATTCAATTATTTCTTCACTGTAAATAAATACCATATAGAGTCCTGATAATTATTAAAATAGTTATAGAGCACAGCATATAAATAAGCGTTTTCGTTATGAAGAATTAAACATATCAAAATATCCTTATGGAAATTCTTTGAGCAATCTAACTTCTTTTTGTGTTTCAACATGAATTTCATAAATATATTCAGGTTTATACATTTATCTTAGAAATAGGTACATTTTTTCTTGTTCATCTTTAATAATATAGTAAAATGGAGTCTCATAGTTAAAAAAGATTTATAATAATGCCATTCTACTTATTGTAAATAGTATTGGGAATATAAATACAAATCTCCAGTATTAATTATTAAAGGAACTTGGATTTTCATCAAAAAATTATCCATTAGCAGAAGCTAATATAAATCCAAAACCAATACTAATTTGATGAACAACACCTATTATATTTGATATTTCTTAAGGAGAAACTTCTTAAATATATTTTGGAACTAATACGCTATTTAGACCAGTGACTATTCCAGAAATAAATCTCATAATAATAAATGAATCTATTTATTAAATTTGACTTAACGCTGCTACTAATGTACCAAGAATATCAGTAAAAATAAATGCATTTTTTCGAGATATATAATTAAGAAGTAAGCCAGTTGAAATAGAACCAAAAATAGCACCAAAAGGAACAGAAATATTTAAAAGTGAAGAGTAATAATCTTATTTACTACTTTCAACATCAAAAGCAGAAAACACAGATTTTTTAGCTAAAATCACAACTCCTAATTAATAGCCAAAATAAATAGACCCAAGGGAAGCAACGAAAGCCATTTTTAGTACATAAGCAAATGATTTATATTTATTTTCAATTAACTTCTTTTTCATTATTAGTAATTAATTCTATTATAATCTAAAAAGTTTTGTTTATTTTTAACTATTTTTATAATCAGAAAAAAATTGTCTTAATTTTGTTATATAAGCTTTTTAAATTATTCCAAATTTAATGATTTCTCTTCCTAATCTAATCGAATTTGTAAACTTCTTTAATAGAAACAAAAGAAAAGCATCTAGAACAGACTAATAACAAAAAGACGTGATATCAATCATATATTTATCAATTTTTGTTGTAATTAATTTAAAAGTAAAAATGCACTTCAATTTTATTTTCTTTTATTAAAAACACATATCAAAATGCAATAAATATTGTTTGATTACATAGATTATAAATTCTTAGGATTTTAAATCAAAATTTATCATTATTTCCAAAGAAATATTTTGGGTTAAAACTAATTATTATTCTTTAAGAATTGTTTATATATTTTAGTTTTAAAAAAATGCTTATTCATTTTTTAGACAAAATCTTAAATTATCAATCTAAATTAATATTTTATTACTTTTTATTGTATTTCTAAAAAGATATTTTAGTTTATTTTAAATGAATAAAATAATCAAACAAAAAAGAATTGAAATATGCATTTTCTGTTTTTGCTTAAAATACAAATTATAAACTAAAAAATATCAAAAATCAATACATTGTGTTTATCATTATAACTTATTTATCTTATAATTAATACTATTAATTTTAATTTAATTCTTTAAAATTTTCTTTTATTTAACAATAAAAATCAGATGTATGAAATAAATAACTTCAGTATACTAAGTTAAAACAACTACGACTAATTTAAATCTAGAAAAGTTTCTATTTTTCTGTCTTACACATTGATAAATAGTGATTTTGCTTAAATTATAAAAGATTTTTAAAAATCTTTTGTTAAAAGTTAATAAACTAAAAAATGCATTAATATTTTTAATTAAAATTTTAAAGAAAAGAAGTATACCTCATATTCTTTATATTTACCATTTTAGAATTTTATTGTGAAGACTTTTTAACTTATAAATATTTTTAATTTCAAAGAAAATGCATAGATATATTAGTATTAAAAAAAATAAAGTGAATCTAATTAATATTCTTTTTATTAATAGAGATTCGATAAAGAGAAACTATCAAAATTTAATATCCTTACATAACTTCTAGAATGATTAAAGAATTATTTTTAATTAGACAAAGTAATTAGCTAAAATTATTAAGTAAGATCGTTATAAATAAATCCAATGGGTAACTAAGATATTATCTTGTTTGTAGAAATAAAAGTAAAAAAATTGAACTAGTCAATTCCTAAATGTTCATATTATTTAGTCTTGAAAAATTATTTTTACTTCTTATTTTTTGAACTAAGTATCTATGTAATTACTTTTGTTACATATAAGAAAACTTAGCTCGTTAGATATTAATATATATATAAATGTAAAATATTTCAATCAAAATTAATCCTAATTAATTAATCTTTTATATCTATGGTTTTTTTAAAGTAGTCAGTAGAATCTTTGTTACTTCTGCAAATTACTAAATTTTTTATTTTCTTTGCTATTTCAGAATGAAACTCATCTAAAGAATATTATTAAAAATTTGTTAATAATATTTTGAATAGAATAATAAAAGATAAATTTATAAAAGAATAATGTTAAAATTAAATATATTCTTATTAATAGCTTGTAAAAAAATAATAATATATCAAATTTAAAGCAAATAATTATTTGAAAATGGTCTTAAACTCTATGAATCTATTTATTGTGATTTTTCAAAGTTTTAAATTACAATTTAAAATATTTTGTTGTTTTCATTTTGCAAATTAGTGAGCTCTTTGTTAATTTTCAGGATCATATACTCTCATTAATATTTAAGGAGGTTAAGCATTAAATTTTTGGTTTACAAATTTAAGACTTATTAGTTAGGTTTTAATTTTTTGTTAAATTAAACATTAATATAATATTTAATACCCAAATAACTATTAAATAGAATTATGAAAAACTTTAACTACTTTATTTAAGCATTATGCATTATTGTTTAAGTTTTATAAGTAGCAATCAAATTAGTTCAATTTTTTTAATTTTGCAAAATTCTGTAGAAAAAGAAAATCTAATTTTTTAATATTAATTCATATTTTTTTTATTAAAAATTTAAACATGAAATAAATGTTGATAAAAATTAAAAAATAATTTACAGATTTCACTGATGTACTTCAATTTCTTTAAATATATAAATATATTTTAATTTTTATCAATTTAAAGTTGCTAAAATCTGACTTAACTTCTTATTTAAATCTTTCTATTAATTTGAAGTAATTTTTTTTTCTTTACAAAAATCAATTCTAAACTTTGAACCTCAAGTATTATTACTCATTTTTTAATAAAAAACAACTGTAAATTATGAGTAACTAGCAATATTTAGTAGATTTAATTCAAATTTTTATGTTTTTTCTCATTCTTTTAAGTATTCAATATTTATTTTGATTATTTTTTAAAAGCTAGAATAAAATTAATGAAACCAGTGCGTAAAAATTAGGATCTATATCAGCAAAATGCTCTAATCTCTAAAATTTAACTCTTTAACTTGAGTAAAAATTGTGTTTCAATATTAATCAATTATGCATTTTTAAATGAATAAATAAAGATTTTAATTTATAAGTAACTGATTGATTGACTAACTTAGGTTGGTAGACTTTGAATTTATTTAGCTCATTTATTTATTTTTATCTGTTTGTTCAGATTAATTCAAATTTTGATGTTTTTCTCATTTTTAAAAAAATATCCATATTCAATATTTATTTTTATTTGTTTTGAAAGGTGGAATTTTATTGGTTAAACATGTATTTAAGGATTAGTATGCTAGTTAATAAGATACCCTAATCTTAAAATTTTGGCTCTCTACCTTGGGTAAAAATAGTGTTACAATTAATTATTAATTACGTTTTTTAAATGAATAAATAAAAATTTTAATTTATGAAAACTAACAAACAGACTAATTTGTAATTTGGATTGGCTTACTTGAGATTTGTTTGGTTGGCTCAATCATTTATTTATTCATTTTTATTTTTTATTTCAGGTTTAATTAAAATGTTGATGTTTTTTTCATTCTTTTAAATATTTCCATTTTCAATATTTTTTTTATAAAAAGATGCAATAATATTGATAATACATTCATTATAATTAAATTAATATCAATTCATATATTAGAATTTAATTTAATTTTTAGTTTTTTAAAATTTTATTATTAAAATACAAAATAATGGCTAAATAATAATTTTGAATTAAATAAAAAGTAATTATTAAAAAGAATAAAAGTTAAGAAATAATAAATTAATAGCATTTTGCAAGTAAGAAAAGTTGTTATTGTACATAAATAAATATGAAGTATATTTAATATAAGAATAAACATTATATATCAAATTATGTTTTTTTACTAAAAATAACTTTAAATATAAGGATTAGATATTAGTTGAGTAACGTGAAGAAATGACAGAGCGAGCTTTGTTTAATGTAGTTGATTATCAATATACTTGTAAAAAAGAACCCAAGAAAGGTAAAATACAGCTGTAAGAGCAAAGAATTGATAGAATATCAAGTATATTTGGCATAGAATAATGTAATCATAATAGTCTTAATTTTAGATTTAGATAAAGCTTGTCAAGTTATCCAGCAAATTTCCAATTACAGAAATCTGTTCATTGTAATCAAAAATATCTATTTTTTGTAATTCTTTAGTAGAGTCTCTTAACTCAGAATAAACATCACTAAAATGGTTCATAAATGACTTTAAAGCTATGAGTAAACCATTTTTTAATAAAACAACCCTTTGTCTTAAGCATTATTCAGAGCTTATTTTATCTTCTTTATTAATAAACTATTAGTTTTCTTCTATAGCTTTACAAGGATTACCTGTCATGATTTCAATAAAGAAGTTATTAAAATCGCTTTATTTGTGTCTATAAATTATATAATAAATGTAATGTAAAATATTTCATGAAATAATTACCTATCTTTCAAATAAGAACCTTCCATAACATTATTCAAATCCTACTAAATTCCAACTTAATCTTATAAACCTGATTAAATTCTATTCAGAATTTCCTCAAACGAAAGCACGCTTTGCTCATTTGGAAATAATTTAGTTGTTATAGCAAAATACTGTAAGCCAACATTATTGTAAATATATGATTTGGCTCTTGACACAATATCTATTAAATATTATTTTAATTTTATAAATTCTTTAATAAACTTGATGAAAATGAAATGAATTCAAATAAAAATTGTATTGTTTGAAAGGATTTTTAAAAAATGATATTTACATAATATTGACAGATTTTATTTAGACTCCTCTATATACAATCTTGTAAGTTAACGATTAAGAACAGGGTAAAGGACCATTAAAGTCAATATGAGAATACAGAAGAAGATGAGTTTTTTGTTGACTTTTGGTAACTTGGTATAAAAGCTTAAATTTTACTTTTTATTCTCAATTTATTTGTTTTTTATATCTGCTTTTTGCTGATACTTAAAAGATGAAGAAGTTCTATTAAGATTAAGAATATAGTATTGGTCTATGACGTCTATAATATCATCTAATATATCAATGCTAAAGGTAGTTAGAAGACTTAGAATTTTTTCTCTGTATGTTTAGATTAATGCATAGAGAGGAATAACTAGAAATATACAGAAAGCAGAGATTATTGTTATAATTATAACTAAATTATCTAGGGATTACTTTATATCTTCTAAGGATAGTTTGTTGAAATCAATGGATTCAATGAAAATTTATCTTAGAGAGAGTGAGACTGACCTTTAATTTTTTAAGAAAACTTTTTCAGAATAGCTTGAAAATTGAGTGTTATTATCAGCACTATCCGATGATACAATATAGACATATCTGAAGATGTAATTTTAAAATTAAATAAGACAATAGCCTAATTTACAGTTAAGAATATCTACGGGTCTATCTTCTTCACTGATAATACCTGTATTTAAGTTAAATTAGAATGGTTCATTGTAGATAATAGAGACAATTGTTCTATTAATATCATAGTTAACAATGTCTTTTATTAATTTTTTCAAAGTATTAAAGCAGTCACTCATTTTATATTCTATTGAATCTTTTAATGATTCTTTGGTACCATTGATATATTCTAGATTTGTATTTTAATGATTAGTGAGTCTTTTTAGGTTGAATGATTCAATAATTCCATAAAGCTGATTATTGTAATTTAAGGGCCATTAAGCTATGGTGAAATCTTCTTTTACACTTCCAATAGTATTTTTTGTTTGGAAAAATTGCTAAAAGTTAACAATAAAGATGACGATAATGCTCAAAATCCCTATCGAATTAACGATAGAGAGGGAATAGTGTGATTTTTTGGTTAAAATTGTTTTACGGAATTACTTTTTAATTTACTCTATAGAGCTTACTTTTGAATGAGCTGATGATGTATCTAAAATTTCTTTTCTTTGTTAGTCAGTAAAATTGTTTTTCTTTGTAGTTTCATCTGAGTATATTTTATATGCTTTACGTTTAGTAACATCATCATCATCTTCATCAATGTCAGATATTTCTTAGATTTCATTGTTCTACTTTTCGTTTGTTACATTTGTGTAATATCTTTTAACAGGGAAATGCTTTGTAAAATCAGTGCTTGATTAATCCTTAAAAGTAGATTTTGTTTAAAGGGCTTAATTGTTGCTATTCGAAAATTAATTAAAGCGTTGTGTTTGCAATTTTTTAATAGGAAATGGATTATTTTTAATGGCAACTGATTAAATTGTATTCTCAACTAAATTATGATCACTGTAAATTTTAGGAGAAAATATTATCTAGTCCAAATTCCTCATACTGTTTTGCAGAGGGATTTAAGATTTACTATTAGCAAAATTTAAATCATTTTGGTTTAATGAATAATCAAATTGTTGTTATTCACTTCTAAAAGAGTTTTCGTTTTTATTACTGTTATCTTACCTTATGAATTTATTAGATTTTAAATATTCTAAATTTTAAACAGAAAAATCTAATTCTTGAATTGAAGACCTGTTTTTCATAGATATTGTATTTGATTAATTATGATTATTGTTAAATTTTTGTTTTGCTCCTTAATCAAAGCTATTATTGAAATTATTATCTTCTTCAATTATCCCTTCAAGGTTTTGTTTACTTCCTCTACGGTCTAAGTTATTATTTAAATCTTAAAGCTATTTACTTAAACTTAATTGCATTTCTTAAGGATAATTTTAATCTAATCTCACTGATTAGTTCATATTATCTTTTAGAACTTTCATCAAGAAATTATCATTTGTTGTTTATTATTTTTGTTTGTTTTAATTAGAAGGAGCATTAACTAATTCTTAGAAGTCTTCACTGTTGCTAGCCGCTTTGTTGTTGTTTTTACTACTGTGTTAAGCCACTAATTAATTTTCTTATGTAAATTAAGTTGAATCAGCTTATTCGGATGTGAATTATATATTTTAACCAGTCATTGATTAAGAAAAAATCAAGGTTATTTGCTTATACGCTTCTTATTAAGTAGAATTTTCAGCATAAATAGTTTTTTGAATTTATTATTCTAAGTCTTAGAATAAAATAGCTAGATTACTAGGACTGAGCCCATGCATGTTAGTTTTATTCTTTCCATCTTTGTTGGCTATTACTTCTAAAATAGCTCTTTAATTGGTTCTAGGGTTAACTCTTTTTATAGAAGTTATTTCTATGTATTGCAATTCTTAGTTTTCAAAGCATGGATTTTAAACTGGAAAATCTTTTAAGGACATTCTAAGCTTGAAGAATTAGAATTTGTTGTAAAAATAACTCCTTAAATTATTTTCAGCCATGTGATTATCTTCTTTTTATTATTTATTTCTCTTCACAACCAGGATGTAGTCAAATTCATTCTTGTAATATTGCTTTTATTTCTCTAATAGAGCTTACTATTTCTTTTATTGTTCTCTTATCTTTTCTTCATATTCCTCTAAAGTTAAATCTTCAAAGCTACTTACTTTAGAATTTTGAAAGGCATTTTGTAAATCTTTTAAGAAAGTAAAATGTTTTCTCAGTTTGAGTTCTCTAAAGCGCTAGAAAATTTTAAACACCTTGCTGTGAAGAAGCTTTGTCATAGAAACGACTGAGAAGTTTTCAGATTTAAATAATATATAGTCATTGTATTTATTTACTTATTAAATATGAGCAGTTAGCCCGAATTCATTATTAAATGAAATTCTGTTAACTTTGACATCTAGCTTGACAGCAATTAAATGGTTTTCTTATGAAATGGCAAAGACCATTCTGTTTTTCTTATTTTATCCATAATGAACGCAAGTATTTTCCATTTACTTTTCATTTTTTTTTCCTCCACTTTGTATACCTATATCACTGCTTTCTGCAAAATCGTAATCTATGTCTTTATTGAAGTAGTCTTTAATAAACACAGAATGATATTTGCTAAACACTGATGGAAGAATTAATTCGAGTGGCTAATTCATGATTTCTTCCTTCTTTTTGAAGCTGAACATCTTTAAGAAATTACTTGAAACCTAATTTATATGAATTTTCTTATGCTACTTGAGAGAAATGTAGATAACGCAAGCGTTCTATGAGAATTTATCTTGATTAGTGTCGAAATAGTTTGTATATTTATCTTAAAGCATTTAGTTAATCTCAACACCTTCTTCCATATTAGAAGATAATTTGTTTTTCTTGAGATCATGGTTGGAAAAAGATAAAATAAAGGTATAATCTTAACAAATTTATTCAAGCTCTTTACTTTCAGGATTAATTTTGGTGGCTATTTTTATATTTTGTAAAATTTTTGATCTTACTGACAAAAAATTTTTAATTTTATCAGAAAGTTCATTTAAATTAATATTTTTTCTCTTCATTAAATCTAAGATAAGTAATTTTTATTGAGTAGCTTACTGAACTACTAAAGCAGTCTCAGATAATAAGTTGTCATAATAGATAACATCTAAATATCCAGCATAAAAAATAGATTTTTATTATTGCTTTTTTAATTAAATCTTGATCTGCCTATCACATTCTTACTCCAAAGTCTTGAGTATTTACAGATTTTTCAAAGACAATTCTAATGAAAGTATTTAATTAAGCCTCATCCAAAATAATTAGTAATTGCTGACTACATGTAGTACAAAGCACAACATGCTTATATGAGCATCACATACTTCAGTCTTTTCCTCTAAAAACATAAGATAAATATCTAAAAATATTTAATTAATAATTTAAGCATTTGCGGTGTCATACTCGCTCTAAGAAAGGCCATCTAGAAGTAATGATTTCTTTATATTTTATTAAAATTAGCTGATTTCACTCTTTTCTGTATTTTATTTTCTTGAAGTATGAATGCTTTTTTAAAATTGAGATTTGCTTAGTGACTTCTGCTGTTCTGTGAAATTACGTGCTGATTATTAAGACATACTCTAATCATTTCTGCTGAATTAGGCATTTTCGTTAATTTATTCTCTCATTTATTACTGTATCAAACACCAGCTTGATGAAAAATTGTATTTCAAAGCTTAGAAAAGATTGTTCTTCAAATGATTTTCTTCTTTTGCCATAATAATTTGCTTGATCATTGAATCGAATTTTTCGTATTCCTTAGTAGAGTGAATTTCTTTTTGTTGATTACTATAAATTTACAATAGAATTTGCATGATCTCTTCAGATACAGAATACTGGATGATGTTATTAATTTTGTATTAGACTAGTAAATCAGCAATTTTATATGAAATAGGAAAGGTAATTAAAATACAAATGCTTAAGCAAAGGTAGTTATTTTGATTGTTCTCAAATATAAAAACCACTAAAGAGTTTAAAACAAAGAATGTATTAAAGCTCTATACAAATTTTTCTAGAGACTTATCAGATAAAATGTTTCTCGAGAAAAAAACATACAATTAGATTAAAGACAAAATACCTAAAGGTATTGGTTATAAATTCTGTTCTAGTTAATTTAATAATCCAATACAAATGCATTCACAGAGATAAGAAATTATGCTAAACATGTCATATCTCTTTTAAAACCTCTCCTCGGAGTTAGCTAAATATTCAAAATCAGTACAGACTACAATATAGCCTTTATAATTTAAATAAAAAACGCTTACTAAAAAAAAAAATTTATGATTAATAAATAGCGTATCAATTACATGAATGTAATTACTAAAAAATTAGATTTTTTTATTTACCTACTAGAGCGCTGAGAGTAAGGCTTGCAGCCTCAAGCTGGCCCATATTAAATGAGGAAAAGTATATGAATATAATGATCAAGGATTGATTGTATAGCTTAAAAATGAAAGAAACTACTTTTTCAAACATATTCTTTTATACTCTTAAAGTGGGTATCCTTATGATGCCATTTAAATTCTTTTAACTAAACTCTACTTATTCCATTGACTTTGTTTTTTATTTTTCAGAGTAAAGAAAAATACCTAGCTAGACTAACAAATAAAAGAGGAGAAAAGAGTTTAAAGAAACAGCGATAATATTAATATATAGTTAGGTATCGCTATCATGAAAGCCTTCAATCAGGAACTCATCTATGAATTAAAAATTATTATCATAGATCGCTAACTCCTTGATGAAATCTTTGTTTAAAATGACCAATAATAGTAGAAGATATTTCAAAGCAATCTATATGTAAACCTCAGTGGTACTCCTTTTATGCAAACACACTAAACTATAGAGCTATTCAGTATAAAATTTCTTCAAGTATTTTTTCGCTGAAGAAAGAATCATGAAGTCTTTTTCGCCCTTTTATATTTTAAAAATTTTATCTCTAACTGTACTCATTGGTATAGTTTACTAACTTTGATTGGCTTTTATTTGGTAATTTTAATTTTTAAAGAATAAATAACAATAATAAAATATATATATTAAGTATAATATCTACACCTTTCTTAATTACTAGATCTCAAACTGAAATCTCATAAATCTATCTATCTATCTTTCCATTCAAATCATAAAAACAAATCAAATATATTTGAATGAATTTATGGAAAAATTCATATTACTTATCGAACTAATTAAACATTTATTAAAATTAAAAAATCTACATAAGTAAAAACCAATAAAGGCAAGTCGATCAAATAAATAGATAGAATATACTAAATTAGTACCAAACATTAAAAAACTATCTAAAAACAGTTATTTACTTTTTATACTTCTTTGGAGTCTTAGTAATCTTAACTCATTCCCTAAAATTTTTTCATTCTATTTTAAAATAATAGCGTGAAGTCAGTAAATTAAAATAATACTATGTTTAATTATCTATAAATACAATCTCACCTTTCTAACATCCTTACAAGATATAAATAGGATAAGAAAAAATAAATTATTAAACTTGAATACTCTTAAAAATAGTCTTTCTTTACTTTCTAATTTTTAGAATCATCACTGGTTATTTTATTCATCCTTATAAAATTAGTTTTAAACGAACTAAATAAATTTGAAATCATTACATTTTATGATTAACACAATAGCTTACAAAATCTAAACAATTCTAATACCAAGGATGTATTAGTTTTTATACATTCAAATTCAGAAAATTACTTGTATTAATTTTTACTCAAAGTGATGAAGATCATTGATTAAATTTTCTCAATTAAAAATACCTGATTCTTTTATGAAAAAAATTAATCGATACCTCAAAAACCACTTAAATTTGTTAAGAAATATTAACTTATCGCTTTTGTCCTTAAAAAAAAGAAAATAGATAAATTGAATTGATTAATTTAAAATATCTAAAATAGCTTACAAATTAATTTCCATATTTCAAATAATGTTATTATCGATAAACTGTAAACTTAATTAATACTTTCTTTCTTGCTATTTTTAGATTAATTTACTAAAATTATGATACTAACATTATCTCAATTAATCATAAAAAGAATCAATTTATGATTTTATATATTTATTCTAACCTCATTCTAAGTACATTTATAAATAAAAGAAAATATGTTTGTTTTTTATTTAATATGTAAAAATTATTCCATTAATCTGGATTTTTAGGTAAATTACCTGTATTTTCTATTTCTCAAACAATATTTTTAATAAATAAATTCATTAATTTCTTTCGTCATTAAAATTTATAGTTACACTCTCAAAAGTAGTTTGAAATTTAAAATTTTCATGCTAAGTACGGTCTTCATAACCTTAAGCACCATAATGTAATATTTTTATTTTCTTTTTATTATCACATTCAATACTATTTATTTTCAAAGTGATTTAAGGCATTATAAAATAAATGGCATTGCTTGTAATTTATTTTATTGGATATCTTGCTTTTAAATTTTTGTTTTCTGTTTAGATACAAATAAAAATATGATTTTCTTTCTACTTTGAAGTAATATTGTACATTTATTAAAAAATTAATTTTTTATTCTATTACTTAATAAACTGAAGGATTATTGTTTACTTGTAAAATAATGTATAAATATCAATAAGTAATTATGATACAAATAGACGCATAAGCTTTATAAATAACTAACAAGATAAAATCTTAATGATTTTTAAAAGATAAATAAGAAAGGAAATATATATCACACATTTATGAATAAATTAAAGACAAATAAAAACAAACAATATGAAAAAATGGGATGAATAATGAAAATAAAACCGTTCAAAAAAAGAATAAAATAATATAAATAAAATATATATATATAAATAAATATGCTTATTTATATAAAAATGTATATAGATAATTATATTTATTACCTTAGTTAGCCAAAAGATTAGGATTGAATATCATAGAAAGAAACATGAAGATAAACATACTTCTGAAGAATGAATCTAAAAAAAAATTATATAATAATATACGTAATTAATTGCTCATGTTTATTTACTTATTTTCTTTGCTTGTCTCTATTTTATTTTATAGCTATGCTTTTACTAATTGATTTATAATGTTTATTGATTGATTGATATTTCTTGGATTTATTGATGGTTTTAAAAGTTAGTTGTTGACTCACTTTTGGGGATTCTTGAGGACAAAAATAACGGAATCACCTCTTAAAAATAATTTTGTAATATATCTTTCTTTTTTCATGGGCTTTGACTTCTTGCCGTGAGATCCTCTTGGGACTTCAGTCCACATTTCTAAAACATTTTCTAAAACCATGTTCATGTGTCTATCAAATGCTCTCACTTTTGCCAACATCTTTCTGTTATTTCTTAATGCAATCAAAACCTAAGTGTTAGCCTTTACTGCTTTGAAAAGCAATGAAAAGGGACCTTGAGAGAAAGTTTCTTCAGGGGTTAACTTCTTTTCTTCTTCCATTTCTTACTCTATTCTTTCAAATTTTTTATATCTCTTTTATCTGCAAATAAATTTCTTATCTTTTGATTTTATTAAAATATTATCTCTTTTTCTTTCTAACTCTTCATAAATCAGCTTAATAAATAAATAAACAAACAAACAAGCAAAAGATAGCAAAATATACCAACTATATCTATTACTCATATCATAAATTGTTTTTTAAATCCATCAAAAGAATGATGCTTATAAATATATCTTCAAATTCATTATTTTAAAATTAATAAATTATCAATAAAAAGAGAAAGATAATTGCATATTTATAATCAATACCAATTTGAATATTTATCTTAAGAAATGGTTAATAAATGAATATCCTTTGCATTTGATTATTGTTTAATTTTAGCTAACTCATTCACAAATAAAATAATTTTAAATTAAAAATCATTTCTTTAATAAAAATTTATTATTTTTTTATTTTATTTTAAGTTTGCTTATTTAAATTACTATTTCTTAACCTTAATTTTCAATTGGAATAAATATTTAATAAATAGGTTTTTCATTTATTATTAAATATTTTTAGTTTTATCAATCATAATAACCTTTGAATACAAAATATTTTTCTCAGAAATTGTATTGATAGATATAATCTTATGCTTGATATATTTAAAAAGTATTTTTATTCAATCTATTAATATTATTATTTGATATTTAGCAAATCTGAAGAAATATTAAAATTGTATTTTAAATTTATTTATAGTTCAACAATTTTGGCTGATTCATTTACAAATAGAAGATTTAATTTTAAGATTGTTAATTAAAAGTACAAATTCTTTAACTTTATTTAATTTTCAACATTAATAATAAATATTTAACAAATTGGTTATTCATTTTTTATTAAACTTGATAAATGATAATAGGGTTTTATACACTTTATTGATAGCTATTCTTTTAATTAATAAACTTAAAAAAGATATTTTGCTAATCTAATATTTTTATTTTACAGTAAGCACTTGAAGAAATATATAAATTGTAATTTTAAATGTACTAATAGTAAAAAGTTTGGCTAATTCATTTACAAATAAAAGAAATTTTTAACCATAAATAATACATCTTATTAAAATATTAATATTTTTTAATTTAATTATTTGTTACAAATGAAAAGAACTAATATTAGTCTTTAATTTAATATTTTAAATTTAGTTATTCATTTTTTGTATGATATTTTTAATTTTATCAACCTTAATAAGCTTTGAATATTACATAATTTTAATCAACAACTCAATAAAAGAGATGTACTTTGAACATATCAACAAGATATATTTAAAAAAGAAAAGATATTGAGTCAATCTATTATTTTTATTTTACATTTATGAAATCTGAAGAAATATTAAAATTGTAATTTTAAATGCATTATTAGTGTGCAATTGTTCTTTATTTTGTTAATATTATAAGTAAATATATAAACTTAAAGCAAATTTGTTAATTAATATTCACAAGAGTTACCAACTTATATATAGATAAATATTTTAATAGAATTATGAATCAATAAACTGTTTTTTTTTCAAGATGTTATTATTAAAGCTTACTTTGATATAATATAGAATTATTTTAATTATAATTGTTTGAGTTCTTTATAAAGACTCCTCTTTTTTTAATATTTTTTGTTATGGTTTATCATTTTTAGAATTAGATTTGGTCAATTAATGTAAATGATGATCAAAACTAAAATAGCTATTTCTACAAATATTCCAATTAAAATACCCCATGTTTTACTCTCTTGAATAAGATTTTTCATTTTTCCAGTTGTTGTTAACATTTTTTATGTGCCTTTATCAATGTCACCTTCGACTTCATCAAGAATTTCGATGTGTTATTCTACTTCTTCACCAATTTGTATAGCGATTCCTTTGGTAATGACTAAATTTTTATTGAGATTATCAATATGCTCATCTTATACCTTTTGTAAATCTTGATAATTTTATTTAATTTATTTAGTTGATGTTCCAGGCTAAGCATATTAATCTTTAAAGGTTTTAGGCTCTTGTCTCTAATTAAATAAATCCTATTTCTATAAGTAAAATATTTTGTAAGATGAGAGAAACGAATGAGTAAGATTTAATTAATATTCCTTTCTTTATATAAAATTTATTTAAGAGTTTTACCATTTAATTTGTGTTTGGACCTTCAACCATATTTGAAATTTCATTCTTAAGACCAAGCAATCTTTAGTATTCTTACTTTCTATTTTGAATTTAATTTTAAGTTAGATTATACTTGTTGTTGTTGCGCTCGTATGATTATATTAAATTATTTAGCTCATCTAACTTTTCTTAGTACTCCTAAATATCTTATTTAATGTCATTTTTATCACGAGGTTACAAAATTGGTGTCTTTTAAATCTTTGTCTTCTAAGCATTCATGCTTCTAGACAATGTCTAAGCTATTTTCTCAAAATTATCAGCCATTTGTTGATACTATATTATAAATTGTTGGTTGCTTTCTTTACAGTTTGTATTATTATTAAATTTGTTTGTTTGTTTGTTTATTTGTTTTTTTAATTGATTGATTGAATGAATGATTTTTAACTTACTTACTTTACTTTATTTCAAGTTATTATGGCTTATATGTGATATTTAGATAGTACTCTATTAATAATATAATTGAATATAAATTTAATTAATTAAAAATTCTCTCATTTCTTTTTTGCTGAAATTCTTATACAATCAACTCTATTTTGTTAATACCCTTAGCTACTTTCAAAAAATTAAAAATATCTGATGAAAAATAAAATGACCGATCTACGCTTCCTAATGTAATTGAAAAAATACATAGATAGATAGATATAGATAATTAAAAAAACAACAATCTACCTTATCAAAAAAATATCAGTTATAAGTAATTCTATTTACTTTATATTTAAAAGAAAATAAAATAGAGTAACTAACTTATTTATATTTAAAAGTTTCTTTTCAATTAAAATAAAATTTGACATAAAATACGTCTGAATACCTCAGATTTCAGTCTGGAATAATTAAGTAAACAAATTGAAAAGATCCATTCCCAAACTTAATATAATCTAGATTTGATAATTTAGTGTTTAGATTTTTCATAAAAATATTGTTATTATTAAAAATATCATAAAAAATATAATAGTAGAATGAATGTTGATTTGAGATCATAGTACAAATTTTATGAAAATTAATATTTTTTAAAAATATGAACATAGTTTTTAATTTAATAAAATATAGCTAGAAAATTATATGGATGAAATATGTTATTAATATATATCATATATCTAAATTGACGACACTATTTGTACCTCAGTTATTTTAAATAATATAACATTATCATATATTTTTGATAAACAATTTGGTAATTAATAAGTTATAGATAGCTCTATTTTTAATTAAAATGAAAAAAATGTCAAACTTGAAGCCTAAAGAAGAAACAAAAACATCTGGATAAAATATTAAAACTACTAGTATAAAGTAGACTAATAAACCAAATACCTCGTCTTAAAAAGATTCTAAAGTAAATCATTCTTTTTTTATTCAAAAGACTAATATAATTTATATTTATTGATTAGATCATCAATTCAATATCTCCATCTATCAAGAAATAAAGTATTAATAATCTAAACGCAAGCTAATAAACTACAAATGCTTAAAGGATAACTTCATCTAAAGCATCTTCTTTTTCTATAAAAACTGAGAATAAAATTACTAATTAAAATAAATAAATACCAAGTACTGTTGAAGTAAAAGATGGTAATGCAATGAAACAAAAAATTCAAGATTCTAAACCTAAATATAAACTAACTAAAGAAGTTTTTAAAATACTAAATAAAAATACAATTTATCTAATTTTAAGTTTTTTGAATGCTAAAGAGACATTTGATTTTGGAATTACAAGTAAATCTATGAATATAATAACTAAAGAGGCAGTATAAAGCATCATTTATTCTTTATAAGAAAAAAGAAAGAAATTGTTATAAATAAACAATTTAAATGAATAAGAAATATAAGCAATAATTTACTTAAAGCATTTCTATGTTTATAAGTCTAAATCTGGTTGTTATATTGGATCTCATTTATTTACCAATCCTGATTTAAAATCTTTAATACACACCTTATGGTAAGTTGTTGCTGAAAAAAATTCATAAGGTGCACAATATTTTGATAAAGATCTCAAAGATGAACACTACGATTTTTAAGTATCTCATAACTTTTAAAATGCAAGTAAAGAGAAAATACCTATTTTAGAATAATGTCTTAAAATATATACAGAAGAATACATTCAAAGCTTAGAAGTGTAGTATTCTTATTATAAAACATATATAAATCTATTCTAAAAATACTTAAAAGGGATTAAATTAGTTATCGAGTTGAATCTAAACTATCAAAGCATTGAACTTCTAGAAAAAAGTTATTTTGCAAATATTTTTAAAATTGATTAAAACATTTATTTTTACGAATAAATGCTCAGAAATAATAAAGAAACCCTTCACATCTATACCTTTGATTACTCTAAAGGTTGTAGACCTAAAAAAATTAAATCTTTTCCTCATCAGCTTTTTTAGTGATTTAAATAACTCTAATAATAATTATTAAATTGTATCAAATGGCATAATAATAAGGTTTTTATGAGCAAATTAACACACAAATATTTATGAAAAAATTACATACTTATTCAATAAAATATTAGTAAAAATTATTTATGGCTTTGGGAAAAATTTTTAATTCTTTAAAAAATTCTTTTTATTCTCGCTCTATTTTAGTTTTTGTATTAAATATTACTTTTTAAACAGGAAATAATAAATCAAGTTATTTGGCATTATATAAAAGTATTAAAAATCTTATTAAATAGATAAAAATCATTTAGACAGACAAATAATACAGTTTTAATAAAACGACAAAATTATTATTTTTTAACTTCATAATTATTTAAGAATAAGTAATATCTGTCATTTCATTAAAAGAAATCATTTCAATATTATAGTGACTAGTCTCTTTGATTTTAAAATTTTTGATCTTAATCTTTATGCTCCCATTTAGCCAATAATATTCAACCTTTTAAAAAATTAGCAAAATAAATTGTGAATTAATAAATATAGAATGAGAAAGAAATAAAAATTTGAAATATGAAAAAAATCAAAAAATTTAATGAATTGGTCAGCCAAACAAATATTGAGTAAACTAACCAAAATTAGCCAGTCAGTCAGCTAGTCAGTTAGTTAATATTTAAAATCTTTTTTATTCATTACAAAATGCAAAATTAATTAATATTGAAGCTCTATTTTTACTCAAGGTCAAGGGTCAAAGTTTAAAGATTAGAGCATTTTGCTAATTAGTATCCTAATTTTTCTACACCCTTTTCATCAATATTATTATACCTTTTAAAAAATTTTAAAATAAGTATAATATTAAGAACGATTTAAAATAAATAAAAATTTCAATCAAATATGCAAATAGCAATTAGCCAGACTTTCAGTCACTCATAAATTAAAATCTTTTTTATTGATTTCAATATACATAGTTAATTAATATTGAAAAATTTATTTTTACCCAAGGTAAAGAGTCAAACTTTAGAGATTAGAACATTTTACTAACTCAGATCCTAATTTTTATACTCCAATTTCACCAATATTATTCCAACTTTAAAAAAATTAAAAAATTAAATATTGAATTAAATATATAAATAATTAAAAAAATGAGAAAAACATAAATACTTAAAT